>JAOTRI020121572.1:0-12112 GCA_028564885.2 Zoanthus sanctaehelenae
GTATGTCAAGGCCCACCAACATGGCGCCGCCATACATTTTACTCTAAATATTCAGAATTTTTGTTCGCTAATAACTCTGTTAAGAATTGTTCTTTTGCTCCAAAAATTATCCCTGAGCTGTTGTTTTAATTGCTCTACAAGCTCATGAGCTCTTTATCTTATTTTGGAAAGAGATAAATATTTCGAAGTTTTTATACATCAGTAAACCACGTGGTTGCAAACGAAGAATATAACATTTGTTGTCCTCATAATTGTGTTTTTTTAAGTTGTTTTTGAGTAAAGTATACAAGTACTAAAAAAATTCTCTATCATACAATCTACTTCAGTCATTTATTGCCCATATTTGTTTGCAAATTTATGTATCTTTCTACTTAACTAAAGTCTGGGCATAAAAAAATTGTCTTAATTTTTGTTCTTGGATAGTCGATTTTTAAAGCGGGAAAACAACATGTTTAAACACATTGATGGGGAAAAGTTTGAAAACCAGCTTTATGTTACAGCATGCTTTAAATTAGCTTTCCGCTTTGCGCAAACAGTTTTAAAGAAACTTTGAAAATTTGCCTGCAAGTGATACAGTTAGCATTGGACGTTTCTACGGCAACAAGATGCGGGAAATTTATTGCACCCAATAATATGCTCTGTGGGTTTCAGCTGTTCTTCACATGTATAACGTTGTTTATAATGCGTGAAGCCAGAACAAAAGTTCAGTAAAAACTTTGCAAATCTACGTATTAATAATAAATATGCCAAAAGGGAATTAAATCCGGTCATTCATCTCATTATTTGTTTTAGAAACCATTGGAACATAAAGAAACTGTTTGCGTTATTCACAACCATATTGCTTGCACGATATTAAAAAGTAGAGCAGTACGCACAATGTCTGAAGATAAGCGATTTTTTTCAAGATTATTCAAAACGAGCGTATCGTGCCAGAACTGTAAGCAAGTGTCGCATAAAAGTTCTTGGTGGAAATCTTCTTGCATATGTCGGCCTCGACGATTTAGCGAACAATTTTTCATAGAGAAGTAAGTGAAAGCTGTTTTACTAACCATTAATTAATCTCTCAACTATACATTTGCATGTTTTCATAACTTAACATTGTATCTTGAATTTGTCTTCGTGCGGGTTCAATATAGAGCTTTCTGGGCTAGCATTCAGAATAAACTTTTTACCGACATGTTTCTATCTAGAATAAAAGAGTTTTAAAATAGCTCAATACTTTTGTTTTTAGAGATTTTTATTTGTTTTTCACGTTTGTTTATTCCGCCACTGTATAAAAAAATAAATTCTTTCAAATCGCCAATCACTTTTATATTGCTGTTAGAAATTCAATAGACTCAAGATAGTATAATCTCGGCCTTCTGGCCATAAATTTCTCTTCTCCCGGTCTGTTAAGATCTGGATGAGTCTTTGTACAACGTTTTATGCCAAATCTCTCAGTTCTCCATCAATCCATTACATTTAGTAGCAGTATCGTCTGATGGGAGTTAACTTTCCGTGGATTCGTGTCTCCCCCGTAATGAAATAAAGGGATAGTGCTATAAAAAGGTAGATAAAACGGGACGGGCTCCAACGAGTCCGATTAGGCTCGATCGGAAATATTAATGGATTTAGTTTAACTAAAGATTCGAATACAATTGAGAAAAAACAACATCTTACGTATTATTTGAGTCCCTAGAATTAAAGCCAAGAAAACTGTTTCTTATTTTCGTCGTAAGTCAAGTTATAGACAAACATTTTTGTTTCCATTTTTCTATTTATTACTATACGAGAACCGGTTTCTGATGTCCTTTGGAATAAGCACCTTGTAATAATATACGTATTTATTACATAGAGATATGAGTGTTCTACTGAAGAATACGCCTCTCGTGGATTTCATATAAAAATACATCCGGGATACGAGAGACATACTTTCCATATCCTCATTAATGAAGATATATTTGACGTCGTTTCTTTTGTTTTTCCTGTCTTTTTCGTTTATTTTTTTTTATTTTCGAAACACTTGTATCTATGTAATAAATAGAAAAAATATTTTTACCACGCACTAATCACCGTGTAATATCCTCTATATATAGCATTTTAAGAAAACAATTTTCGTTCAAAGTAAATATATCCACACATGCCATTGATTAAAACTGATTAAAACAATTTCGGATCAGGCATGATATAATGTTGTCGATTTGATGATAAAAATTACGGGTAGAAACATATAACTTCATTGAGTTTTTATTACATGCAGCAAAAGTTGTTATTTACCAAAGTATACACTCAAGGTTTGGCGGGATTTTTAGCGCACTTTCAGAAAGTTGCATGCCCTCCTTCAAACAAGTTTAAAATCATTGTGGGACATTTTTGTTCAGTTTTTCTGTTTGATGTTTTAAAATGCAATTTAGCTGTTTGCCAGGAGTACTTGGTTTATTATATGGTGGCGGAAAATGAAAAGCATGTGCAGATTCCGGGTTTTATTAAACAACATATCCATGAAAAAATTTCAAATACTTGTTAAGCCCTTCTAATCTTCATCAGTGAAACATTCGATTTACATTGCAAAAGAGAGTAATTTTTTTTTTCACGGTTTGTCGAATTTATTGGATGCCCCCTAGTTTCTTCTGTTCTGCTATTTGCCGCTACTCAGCCATCTTAAAAGTGAAATATTTATTTATTTGATTCAAAGACTTATATGTTCAAACTCTTGCCTCAAGTTCATGCGCATGCGTTCTTGGAAAGCCGGGTTTTGGCCTTATTGGGTTAACTTTCCAAGTTTGCTAACATTCAGGCTTAACAAGATTCGATGCTGGCTTAGTCCCTCTGAGCCTAGTTGTTCAAAGGCTGGTTAAGTTTGTAATCCTGGGTTAAGCAAAACCTCAAACAGGAATTTTTTTTAAAAAAAAGGTCAATCGGTTATTTACGGTGGCCCACAAGTGCCACGTCAAAAAAGAAAAGCTCACGTGAGCTTTTTTGCCGTGATCTTTTCTTTTTTGCCGTGGCACTTGTGGGCCACCGTAGTACGTTGTTTATAAATACTGTTTGGATTTTTCTAAAAAAAATCTTGTTAATCCCCAAATTGCAGCTAAAATCTCTCCTTGCAAGATTGGAAACAAGATCGTGGGTTAAACATTTAACATTGGGTTAGTGCTTATCGGCTTTTGAACAACTGGGCAATGATCGGCGATTGAGGCCATAGTGCCCTGTTTATTGGCTGTGTCATTTCAAGCACACATGCATGTGCAACACAGCTATATCTATTATTCTAGCCACATTCAACAAGCATTACACTTCTACTTTACTTTGCCTTAAGAAGATTAGTTATTTTCAATTTGTGATTGCTTACAAATTAATAGATCCACGCACTAGTGACACAACGAATGCAATCACTTTTAACTAGTAACTTACAGAATTTAAAGTTCCAACTTGCTTATGCTGGTTCATTCCTTATTGTATGAAATGTTGACGACACTTTAACTTAGCGAAATTTCAAAAAATGGCTAAATAAAAATGTATGCATTAAAACCAAGTGACGACAATATGAAATTCTACCGCTTGGTCAGCACGATCACGCTAGCTCTTTACGGTCGATTTTGAAGTTATCGGATGTCTACATGAATACATTACAGTCATCGGAGATCCCACTACTTCACGGCAGACTAGAAATTCTAATTAAAGTTGACGTGCAGATGGAAAATTCCTCTAAAATCCAGTAAGCATTGAGAAAATATAAAACACGTATAGCTGAAAATTACCACGAGGTCCTCACCGTGTACTTGCAACGTCACATGCCGATGTATAGACTAACATCTTTCCTCATCTCTGGTAACCAAGCTGAAGACCAGTTTTCAAGCTAGGTGATTGTAAAACATATATTTGAGAGAAATCATATTGCTGTTTTTAAAAAATCATGAAAGTAATTAGCAAAGACAGTTTACTCACTCCGTTGCGTTTTTGCCTCGACATATTTGCCAATAAAAATTCACTAACCTAAGATTACTTTAAGCATAGAAAATTGATGTAAAGATTATCATCATTGAACAGTAGAGAATCAGCTTCGTCCTTAGCCTCTATTCTTCTAATTGTGGAACATACTTTGTGACACTTTCAGTGTATATGAACAACTTTCAAACGGTGAATGGAATGGAATCAACAAGACACAGTATAGCGGCAGCACAAGTAAGGAGTGAAACGTTTATTGCTTTGTCCAATGCAACATTAGGATGCTTTGCATGTGAAAATGTTTAAAAAACGCAGACACTTAACTACAAGCGACTACCTACGAATCACCAAGTGACTAGTTACAATCAGGGGATATACTGTAGAAGACACCCCCCTAAAGATTTTCTTGTAGGATTTTGTGATTTATTTTTAATAATAAACCCTAACCCTAACCCTAATCCGACAATATAACTACAAGAGAAACATTAGGGTTAGCGTTGATTATTAAAAATAAATCACAAAATCTTACAAGAAAATTATTTGGGGGGCGTCTTCTACAATATAATTATCCCAATCATGAGCCCATAACTAAGAGCGGGCAACTTCAATGTTCTAGTTTGACGGCGTTTTTACGAACCGACTTATTTTTAGTTCAGTTATTGCGAATTCAAACCAATCACATGAGTCCAAACTTGATCAATAACATCACTAGCTGTTTTGTATAAATTGTCCGATTCCTCCGGGACTGAAACTTTCTTTAAAAAACGATCTAAAAATAAACCAGTTGGTGAAAACGCCGTGACATAGGTCTATTATGCGAGTTGATCACTCCTACTTATGGGCTCCTGCTACAATCCAAAAAGAGAATTAACAACCCGCTTAGAAACAACTTATGATTTCTTAAGTGACTACTTACGATTTTGTAAAATGGCTACTTAGGATACCGGTATTCAAAACTTACGATTAGTAAAGTGACTACTTTCAACTTGCTTATGATTGAACTCTTATCCTCCGTTTAGTGAGACTTTACGATCCGTATATTAAAGTGACTAATTAGGATCCATAATTTAAATAAAGTTTCCTGAAAGTCTATATTATACTGCGCGCGGGGCAATAGGCTGCAATAGATTTCCTAATCATTAAACTCTAATGACCCGTGTTTGACCAATTGCAGCACTCGGTTTCACTTAAAAACCAGGACTAAGTGAGTGGAACCCTAGTTTTCCGAGATTTTCTTAAAAAAGGTTTTTCTGGTCATACTTCAGTGAACCAACTGCGAAACAGCTACGAAACAGTGAAATAACCTAATATCCTAATCGAAACTGAAACCCTTAACCTCTACCGCAGACCCTATTGTATAACCCTAAAGTATTAGGGCTATGTATTGAAGATACTGCAGGGACCGCGCAATGATTACAAAAGTAGTGGGGACTCTGTTGCGTCCATACAAGGAGGGGGTCCGTTTTGAAGGCGATATTCCTTTGTTTCCTGGCTGTGTCTATACACAACAAGTAAGAAACTTGGAATTTATGTACGTCATAACTTGGCTGGACATTTTCTTTAATCGCTGTTAGAGTAATCAGAAGTAAAACGTGATAAAAATATGCATTGTAACACAAAATCTTAAAAAGATCCATTTTTCTCTGTGATAAATATCGAGCGTGATTCAGGAAGGAAAAATTTTTCATGGTAGTTCTTCAATGTATTCATGCAGCACCCTTTGATTGGCTGAGAAAGGACGCTATTGAAACAAGCTGAATCTTTTAAGTTTTTATTGCGTGGATCTATACTTGGACAGAAATCAAATTTCTTTGGTCAAAGAAGTGGTGAGGCTATAGCCCACACAGCCCACACGGTCGCGCGGTCCATGTACTGAGATTAAGGGTTTGGGTTAGGGTTAGGGATGAAATTAAAATTATTTGTTTCGTAGCTGTTTTTGCAGTTTAGCAGTGTTTCTTCATAAAAAAAATTTTAATTTGTTTCCTTAAGGTCAAAAAACCGAGCAAATAATGGTAATGGAAACTCAAACGCTATCATCTATTCCGGAATGTTTTCCGTCAGGCTCTGATGTGGAGACGTCCTTCATTAACAAGAGACGCTCTATACTTAATTTCAAAACACGTGGTAATAACGAGGTCATCACCCGCAAGTGGTCTCCGATTGAAACTTGGAACTTCGGTTACAAGACAGATTGGAATTCAAAAAACGAAACAATCTCCAAAACTAGAAAAGATGAACAGCCAATAAGAACAAAAGAAGTGTTCAGAGATAAAAATCCTTTGAAAAAGAGAATATATTCCAAGAAGAAGGATTACAACACGCTTGGAAACAAATCTGAAATAGAACACTTTTACAGCTGTACAGAAAACAAGTCTCAATCTAAAATCAAAGTCGAAACAAAAGTATCAACTAACACGAAAAGACATAAAACAAAGCTAACAAGTAAAGTTCAAGGTCACTTTCATTCCACTGGAAAGATTGAAACCAGCTTTTCTTTTGCTTCCTACATCAAGCGAGGCAATCCACAATTTCAATCCAGATGCACGAGAAAACTTACAACATTTGAAAATGAGGTTAATGTTCAACAACCACTGAAACATAATGTGACATTTAACCCAATTTTTCAAGAAGATGTCTCTAGAACAATTGATCCGAGAAACTATCGATTATATACAATCTTAGAGGAACCGGAAGAGGAATTTTGAAATTGTTTGTAAAGCACCTTATAGTCTTTTTACTATGCAATACTCTTACCACGTTTTCTTTATCATTATGTTCTGTACTAACCATTAATTGCCACCACCATCATCATCATCATCATCACCATCATCATCATCATCATCATCATCATCTCAACAACTCAAATAATAAATTGAAAAACTAAATAACAAAACAGTTATTGTTCATCATCAGGATACCTAAACTACATGCTCTGAATTCTACAATTGCTTTCGGCTCCATTAAATTATCAACCTACCATTCATTAATGGTCATTCTCTTCACATCCTATACAATCCTTAAATTATCATCAAAAGAAAGAAATAAGAGAAAAATAACATGTATACCTATGCCCTTGGCGGAAATCGAACCCCACATCATCGGTTTACTAATTCGTCGTGTTAACCACTAGAAGGACCAACCAAATAACATGTTCGATTCCCGCCAAGGGCATAGATATATGTTATTTTTCTCTTATTTCTTTCTATATATCTACACACCGAACGCATCAATTACATTAATCTACATATAATACCATATATGCGTGCCAAAAATTACGGTGTTCAACTTATCAATAGAGAAAAAATATCGCCCTGGGAACCCCTACAGTTACAATCTACATAACATTGTCCGGATGCGTTGCCAGCGTGGTTAGTCCCTGTGGTGTAGTGGTTATCAAGTCGGACTAATAAACCGAAGATGTGGGGTTCGATTCCCGCCAAGAGCATTGATATACGTTATTTTTCTCTTGTTTCTTTCTATATATTTACACACCGAACGCATCAACTACATTCATCTTAAATTATCATCATATTTCACATCATTTATTAATCCTCACCATCTTAAATTTTTCAAACCGGTTTAATTTTGTATATCGGGTTTTATGACTAGTTTTTAAAAAGGCGGTATTTGATTGTCGCAACGCAAACGCAATGCAAATAGCTCACGCTTTTGCCACACTCCAGACGCACGAGATAAATGAACGCTTCACTTTCTCTTACGTACCATCCTGTTGTCCGGGAATTTTTTAAATCTTTTTATTATTTCAGTTTTTCACGCATCTCTATCCTTTTATTTCTTTTTGATTTTTGCATACTCATCCGACTGTGTCATCTTGATTAGCTTTCCTATGTCACCTCCTCTTTATTTATCTTCCATGCATTCACTCCAACAAAGGACTGCAGTCCGAAACGTTAACGTCAATTTAAAAGTCTTTTTCAATTACGGTGTAAGATTTATTCTTTTTTATAAACTATTTACCGTCAATTGCGAAGGAAGTGGTTGCCATCCTTCCTAGCTAGCCAGAGGCCAATGTTTAATCGCTCGACGGCTCGGACCTTGGCGTGAAAGTCGACTTTACAGAGGGAGGAAAACCGGAGTAACCGAAGAAAAACCCTCATTGTCAAATCGAGATCGACAAATCTTAGTCCACATGCGGAGCCCAGGAATCGATCCCGGGTCGTAGAGGTGGGAGGGACGATCGATGACCACTATGGCAATCTGACTCCCCGTGAAAACACCGACGAAAAGACTATTCCGCTTTCAAGTTTGCTCTTTCAAAAACTGCTACATAATTTAGTTATCCATAATGTAGTTTGAATATTTTCAGCAAGAAAAAAATCTACCAAAAAATAACAAGAAATGATTGAGCGTACTAAAGCGTCAATAGAAACCACTCTTGAGCAGAAACTTTAATCAAGGAAGAGCTCGTTTGGATTTCACTTGAAAATATAACAAATGATGTAATGTAATGTAGTGCACTGTACTATAAGTGTAGTGTAGTGTAATGAAATTAAATGCAGTGTAGTGTAATGTAGTATAATGTAGTATAGTGTAATGTTGTGTAGTGTAGTGTAGTGTAATGTTGTGTAGTGTAGTGTAGTGTAATGAAATTAAATGCAGTATAGTGTAATGTAGTGTAGTGTAATGTTGTGTAGTGTAGTGTATTGTAATGAGATTAAATGCAGTGTAATGTAGTGTAATGTAGTGTAGTGTAATGAAATTAAATGCAGTGTGGTGCAATGTAGTGTTATGTGTAGTGTAGTGTAATGTAATGTAGTGTAGTGTAATGCAATGTAGTGTAGTGTAGTGTAATGAAATGTAATGTAATGTAGTGTAGTATGGTGTAATGTAATGTAGTGTAGTGTAATGAAATTAAATGCAGTGTAGTGTAATGTAGTGTAATTTTGTGTAGTGTAGTGTAGTGTAATGTAATGTAGTGTAGAGTGGTGTAATGAAATGTAATCTAATGTAGTGTAATGTAATGTAATGTAGTATAGTGTGATGTAGTGTGATGTAGTGTAGTGTAATATAGTGTAATGTAATGTAATGTAATGCAGTGTAATGTAATGTAGTGTAGTGTAGTGTAGTGTAATGTAATGTATAATGTAATGTAATGTAGTGTGGTGTGGTGTGGAGTAATGTAATGTAGTGTAGTGTAATGTAATGTAATGTAGTATAGTGTGATGTATTGTGATATAGTGTAGTGTAATGAAATGTAATGTAGTGTAGTGTAATGTAATGTAATGTAGTATAGTGTGATGTAGTGTAGTGTAGTGTAATGAAATGTAATTTAGTGTAGTGTAATGTAATGTAATGTAATGTAGTATAGTGTGATGTAGTGTAGTGTAGTGTAATGTAGTGTAATATAATGTAATGTAGTGTAGTGTAATGTAGTGTAGTGTAATTTAATGTAGTGTAATGTAATGTAGTGTAGTGTAATGTAATGTAATGTAGTGTAATGTAGTGTAATGTAATGTAATGTAGTGTAATGTAATGTATTGTAGTGTAGTGTAGTTTAATGTAGTGTAATTTAGTTTAGTGTAGCCTAATGTAGTTTAGTGTAATGTAATGTAGTGTAGTGTAATGTATTGACTCTCGGAAATTATATTTTAACTTTTAAAAAACATACATTTTACTATGTTTATAACTGAGTAAAAGTTGTTCGTTTTACTTTTATTGAAACTAAGCAAATGCTTTATAACTAGACCGTAATTAAATAATCAAGACAGCAATAATAAAAACTTCTCCAATACATTTCCCCGATCGAGCGCAAAAGAAAAATGTAAACTGTTTTATATCGCGCATGCATTATTCACTAGTAAATAAAATTTCGAATGATTTTTACTCGTGGTACCGTGGTACCACGAGTCAACGTTTGGATTCCATTCCTTTTTCTTTTTTCTTCGTGTCGCGATTCGCGATTCGGCCCAGTGACTGCCATATTTGGGATTTGTCCCCGGTCGCACGCGGTCAGTGCCTCTGGCGGTGATATCATAAGTCGGAACGCCCCACTTCTTTTTTCCTTTTTCATTGCGCAACTGGAATGCAACCGCACTTCAGTCTCCACTCGTACCACGAGTAAAGGCTTAACGAGCCTCTTGTTATCACACAATACGAAGAAGTTAGTTAACGTAAGTGGAAATTTTGGCAAAGCTTTACGCGAAATTTATTGAAGATAAATTAAAATAAGTAATATTTTTGTTTCCCAAATAGAACAAATGTTGTTCAGAGTTTGCTTGGAAGAAAAAGCTTACAGTTACAATTTGAGGTAGGGTGCGTGCGTGCGTGCATTATCTCTTAATGTTTTTTATTGCCAGTGAATGGTCAGGCGACATATCAGCTTTTATACGATTATTCGAATTTTAGATATTGTCATTAGCTTGTTGTTTTCATTGACATTGTTATTATCATTGGCCTTTTCGTTGGCGTCGTCATTATCATTGGTGGTGTTGTTTACATTTCCTTCAGTGTTACCATTGTGATTGATTTTGCAATTGTCATCAATTTTGTTGTAATTGATATCATTATTTGTTGTAATGTTATTAACTTTCTGATTGTCATCATTGTCGTTGTTATCAGTGATGTAGTTATTGTTAATTTTGTAATTGTCATCATTGTTGTTATTGATGTTGTTGCTCCATTAATGTTTTCATTGGCATTGGTGTTGTCATTATCATCAGTGTTGTATTTATCTTTGAGGTTTCCATCTCCATCATTATCGTTTTTGTCATTGACGTCAGTTGTTATTGCCGTTACTGTTGCCATTGCTATTGATGATGTTGTCTTTGGCATCAATGTCGACTTTGTAATAATCTTTGTTGTTGCCGCTGTCATTTCTGCCCTGTTACAAGTTTGCCTTTAGCTTACCAGATTGCTCAGGGTTTTTTTTATCCATCTGTAGCAACTGGAGATACTTTCTAATGGAGAAACTGTGGAGAATCAGAAGCAATTTGAGAAAACGTTTAAGAATGGTATGTTTTGACTTAAGTGCAACTTTTCATTTTCGTTTAAAATCTTGGCTTTGTTTAAAATCATTATTACACATCCATTAACTCTGATACGGTATTTTTTACATCAGTATTTGTTTTGTGTTCATAAAAGTGCATGTTTTTTTGGCCTTTTTATGCCACAGTAGAACCATATAGCTTTAGGTTAACTAATATAGTACACAAGTGCTTGAATTTCTCCCGCTTTTCAGTTTATGCTTTCTATTTCTCCAGGAACAGCATTTATCTCACGCCTAAGTAATTCTGCTTCTTTGTTGAATTGTAATAGATATGGAAGAATCCATCATGCTTTGAACTGTGATAGCATATCTCGAGGTTTAGGAGTTAACATTCCAGGTGGTCAGCATCTGGTGCTAATTTGATCACAACTCACTAAAGCAGTCTTGCTTGGCAGCGACACCTGGAAAGCTAAATATTGTAGCTAGGTTTAGACTGTTGCTCACTCATTCTTAAACCCAAAGAAGAACAATTTAAAAGCGAAGTTCTTACTTAAAATTTGGGGAAAGAAGTATATTTTCTTCTAGCCACGTGTTTTCACTAACGCAAAAACATTTGCGAGCGGCAAACATGTTTCTGAATGCTACTGGCTATTTTAAAGAATAACACGTTTTTACTTTCATTACATAAAACTATAACACACTTTATTACATTACAGTATTCGATTGTTTCTATTTTTGATCGGGGACCACCACTTTTGGATCCGCCACTGTGATATAAAGTGAGAATTCGGATTAAGGGACCCAGTTTTGACGAAAATGCCAGTCAGAGAAATTGTCAGTCAGAGAAATTGTCAAGGTTTTAGGCTGAAGGATGGTCAATTCCAAATAGATGGGGATACTTTCACCTTCAGTAGACCAGGACGACTAGCTACCATGTCGTGGCGAGAGCTGGCAGGTCTAGAATAATAACTTAGCTTCTTTTCATCCCTTTGTCACGTGGTACAAAATACGCCATACTGGAACCTAAATAAGTATTTGTTAATTGTGTTTTGTTTTGAACTCTACCTTGTTCTTTTGCGTCCAGATATGGCATGTTTTGTACCGTGTGGTCAAATCATGCAAAGACCTTATTGCATTGAAAACCGACACAAACTATTTAGTATGGTTAGCCTAGTTGGTAAGGTGCCAGTCTGTTGTGCGGGAGGTCTCGGGTTCGATTCCTGGCCGGACCACCACTCA
>JAOTRI020121583.1:0-22588 GCA_028564885.2 Zoanthus sanctaehelenae
TTCTCAGCAATTTCTCAGCCTCAGGTATGTTCTTAGCATGTTCTTAAATTTTGGCCGATTTTCAGCCTGATGTTCTTTTAAAAAAGGTTCTTATAAAAAAAAGAGAGTGTACTTTAACTCGCAACTTTTATACTTTAGCTTGCAACTTTTGCTTGCAATTTTTATACTTCAGCTCGCAAATTTTGCTCGCATTATTTGCTAGTGAAAATCAAAAAGTAAAAGGGAAAAATCAAAAGAAAAAAGCAAAAGCTCGAAAATCAAAAGCGAAAATCACAAGCAAAAAGCGAAAAGTCAAAAGTCAAAAGCAAAAAGAAAAAAGCAAAATCAAAAGCAAAATATCAAAAATTAAAAGCGAAATGCAAAAAGCACGAGTGAATATCAAAACAGTAAGTGATCCTTCTGGGATAAATGACAGGTCGGTCGTTGTACAATGGTGGAATTAGTAATAATACTAATATGCTTATTACAATACTAAACGATAAAAGCTTGCTCGACATTAAAACATCTTGAACAGTTCTAGCTTTTGTTGCTTTGAAAACATCGTGATTACTGATGCAGACTTATTGTCAGAAAAACTACTCGAAATAAGATATTCAACATGGTAAGGGGGCTTTAATTTAACAACTCCCCAATATACCTTTTTTTAAATTGATTTATTGAGCCGAACCCTTTTCATACTTTTTATCATTTATCGGCTATGTGTTAAGTCAACAACAACAACAAAATTAAAAGAAAACGGCAACAAACGTTTTTTAACAAATACAGTTTCAATTTTTACCAGTTGCAACATCGTTTTGTTGTTCTTATGAAAGAAAATATTGTAAATACTGTTGCCTCTGGCACATCCTATTATATAAAAAGAAATATATTGTTATTAAGTATTTTCTTATTTAGTTCCGTACAAAGCTGGAGAAAAAATTAGGTCCACACAAAAGATAAAGTTAAGATAAAACTTCAAAACGATTTACTTAATTTTTTTTTTAAGTTATGAGTTAGAGATAACTCATGAGTAAGTTAGTTTTGAGATATAATTGTAACTATCGTATATCATTGTATTTAAAAACACTAATCAGCAAAGGATTGAAAGGAAATCACATTACGTGATGCGAATGCTGATCGCTTACGCTGATGTTGAAGGACGTTTTTATTATAGAAATTCCAGTTTTTTAACATCTCAGTAAAAGATACATTGTACTGTGTAACGTGTTTTAAGTGTACTCTTAAAAGTTGTTTACATAAACAACAAACTTTCTATGGAAGAAAGAGTTTTATTTTTTCAAATGATGTATTGAGAAAAGATTAAAGTCTTAAAAATGCGAGTAAACACATGCCCTTACTTTCGCTATATTTGGATTGTTGGAGCTTTTCTCTGTTATAGCTATTAGTGGCTTTTAATTCTTTTTGATTGAAAACAGACTAAAGTGACCCAGAGGTCACATTGCTTCAACGTTTGCCTGGTATGGTCTATAAGGAATGCGAATTCACGACATTCCATGCAATAATTTGTCCGAATTTGTTCAAGTGGACAAAAACACTTAACGTGATCCTATTCTTAATATAAAGCAGTTGAGTGTATAAGAACTCGTCTTGTAAAGTGAACTTCATACAATTATAAACAACATGGCGTTTTCCTTAGAAGAAAACTGGCAGACATCGAGAAATACATTGCGAGAGAAAAACAAGTGTATGTTTAACAATGCATTGATAAGTGATGTAAAGTTTATTGTATGTGATCTAGATGGCAAGAAAATAACTATACCTGCTCACAAGTATGTTTTAGCGATTGCATCTCCTGTGTTTTTCGCAATGTTTTACGGAGAACTTTCCGAGAGAAAAGAATTTTTAGAAGTGCCAGATTGTGATGCGGAAAGTTTCCTTGAATTCCTTCGTTATCTATATTGCGACGAGGTACACTTGAGCGGTAATTGCGTGATTTCAGTTATGTATCTTGCGGAAAAATACATCGTGCCGTCTCTACTAGAAAAATGTTCAAGCTTCTTAGAAAGACGCCTTGATTGCGACAATGTGTTTACTGTTCTACCTCAAGCAATAACATTTGGCGATGAAACTTTGGTAAAACGCTGTTGGGAAGTTGCAGATGAATGTGCTGAAGATGCGATCACTTCAGAAGCTTTTTACGAGCTTGACAGCTCACTTCTTGAAACCGTTCTAGAGAGAGATTCATTTGGAGTTGAAGAGGTGGAACTTTTTACAGCAGTGGATTTATGGGCAAGAAAGGATTGTGAGAGAAACGGTTGGAGTACCGATCGAAAAAGCAGGCGAAAGGCTTTGGGAAACGCCATTAATTTGATTCGATTCCAAGTTATGACTAAAAATGAATTTACGGACGTCGTAGCAAACAGCAGACTTTTAACTGCGGACGAGTTCTCTTCTTTGCTTTCATTTTTTAACTCTGGACAAACTCCCGTCAAGTTTGGTGAGAACTTAAAAAAGAGAATACGCTCTTTGAAAGTCTGTAAACGATTTTCTGAAGGCAATTTCAGCAACATGGAAGATGAAGACGAGCCGGCTATACGACGTGATGCAATTATGTTTAACGTAAACAACGCTATTTATCTGCACGGAGTCAGGTAGGTAGAACTAATGTGATATTTTCTAGATACTAAAAAATTTAGTTAGCCCGTAACATTGAAGTTTATAAAACATAATATTTGTTCATTGGAGAAACATCTGACTGAATTTTCTCTTTAAAAGAATGCTGGCTTGGTTGATTCTGATTTCATAAAAAGCGTGTCACTGTCATCACTTTACTATAAAAGTTAAAACAGAAAGTTACCCCGTGAGGCAAATTATGCTAACAGACAATCAATTTAAACAGCTCATATGAATACTTGTAATGCTAAAACACGGTCATGAAAACCCGTGTAATTTGAAAATGCATTTTCCAGGCCTGGAAAATTCATGAAATTTGAGAAAAGTGGAATTCTATTTTCTCCTTGAGCAACGGTTTTTGACGAAGGAAAAAGAGAGAAAAAAAAAGAGAAAAAAAAAGAGAAAAAAAAGAGAAAAAAAAAGAGAAAAACAAGAGCGCAACTGTGCTGAGAAAACGCCGGTATCACGCACGCTACACATAAATTAACAAAGTTAGTGTTTTGCTCTAAATTCAAGAACATTGTCTTTTACAGTCCAGAAGAAGTAATTGGCATTTAAGGTTGAATTAAATTGGGGGAAGCCCGTTCTTTTTTTTTTTTTTTTTGGAATGGATATTTTGATTGCTTGATATTTCTGAGTCATGGAAAATGGCATTTGGTCGTGGAAACTGTCATGGAATTTCACTTCTCAACCCAATGTGTGCTCTTTAAAGTTTATATCTTTAACATTTCCATTTCTCTTTGATCAAGGTCGAGTTTTAAGTGTTAATTGATTTCTTTATTCTTTGTTTGTTTTTGTGTTTGTTTTGGTTACCACTATGTGATATAAAAACTTTGTAAACAGCGTATTTTTGTCTCATCCTGACCCAAAGCCACATATAAGTCTAAACTTAGGTAGGGTTAGGATGGGAGATTCCCTTAAAAATGGGCAAGGGGCTCGCTTCTTTGTAATATGGCAATATATCTTGTAAACAGTGTCAATCATAATATTGCTAAAAATTGCAAAGCACAATGCGACCAAATTAGTGAAACAAATTGGGTGGTGGTAAAGTCGTGTGAGCTGCGTCGGTGTTTCTAAAGAAACATTTTAGTAATAAAAATATAAATTATACACCGTATAAAAAAGAGAATTCTTACTAACGTTTGGGACCGTTAGTTCCTCGTCGGAGTAAAACAGAAAGTGACAATAGAAGGAGTGAGTTTGTATAGACAAAGAGAGGAGTAAGTAGGCAATAGAAATTAAACCCGCTAGGGGAAATGAGAATGAGAAAAGACATAAAAGTGAATGAATTAGATGAGTGAAGCTTTCATTAATGCCAATGGATGTGGAATGATTTTCATCTGAGATTTATTTCTTTTCAGATTGTTTGGCTGTCCAGAAGGCAAATACACGGTGTCATTTGACTTTTTTCGTTGTCAAAAAGAGCTTTCCATTCACTCAGTATTTTGGTCTGCTAAGCTGGGCCCTTTTCACTCTACTTTTAGTGGGGGCTACTATGGCTTCTATGCTCCTCTGCAGCACGCAGTTAAACTAGAGCCCAGAGTGGATTATTTATTAAGAGCCACCGTGGAAGGACCAAGAGCTCACTATGGGGTCAGTGGAGCAAAGATAATGACGTGTGAAAGAGTCAAGTTCTTTTTCTGTGATGCGGGAATTTTTGATAACAGAGTACTTGGCAAAAGAGGACAAATTCCAGAACTTTTTTTCACCATAGCGTCTTAAAAAAAATGTGTTAAAAATAATTTTGGGCTCCGGCAATCGCCGTAATTTAATATATTATTATGCAATGTCTAACGTACGAGGGAATATGCTTTAAAACTAAAAGACAAAATGCTTAGATTGAAGAAAAAAACATAATAGAAACAATCAATCAAGCCATTGCTAAACTACACTTTTTTTTAATAAGAACACACTTAATAAAAACAGTGAGGCTCAAATCGCCCGAAAAATAAGAACAAATTAAGAGCAATTTGAGGCTGAAATGAAAATTTAAAAAAAATGAAAAAAAAATAGCAAAAAGATTGTATAAAGAAAAAACAGCAAAATAGCAAAATGAGCGTAGCAAGCAGTCATCACACATTAAAAGCTCGGACGAAATTATGTTGCGGTACAGTTAATATTGTTTAAAAAGTAAACAGGAGCAACTTCGCACTGTAACTTGATTCAGTACATGTAATACCATTAAAATGACGTGTCTTACACGTACACACGTTCTTCACTTCTTGAAATAAGAACTGGGCATACATAAACACCATAAGGCCGATTTTCGATATTATGCAGTTAAGAACAAAATAAGAACATTTTGAGCCTCAAATTGTTGAAAAAATAAGAACATTATTTTTGGTTCTTAAAAAAAAAAGTGTATGCGCATTTTAGATTAAATGTGAAGTACTACTTGTATTTTATATTGTGTTGCTAAGTTAATTTGTGGGTTTTAGTTACGTCTCTACGTAAAACATTTCATGTTATTCGGAGCTTCAGCCTGAGGTTGTCCTAAAATTGTTCTTAAATTTTGACCAATTTGAGTCTCGTTGTTCTTATAAAGTTGTTCTTATAATAAAGCGAGTCATGTTGCGTTTGAAGAAACAGATTACCTTTGATCATGAATTAGTGAAAACTAAACTAGTAAGGTTATCGACTTTAGGCCCAACTGGGGAATAAAAGGTCAAATAATAATTGCTTTATTCATGTTCTGTCCCGTTTTCGAGACTTTACACGTAGCTGAAGTCGACATTTTTTGTAATTTTATTTTTATCTAAGTCTTCTTGTCCACAACAGCAACGAAAAACATTTACAGCCTTTTTACGACCTTTAAGTTAGCTATTCTCGCTACAAAATTGACCCACTTTCAACTCGATCAAAAAGTCACGTGACCTTTGTTAATTCGTAAAGGATATATTTTTCGAGTTGGTACTTGGTTACAACTTTGATTTTGCTGGTCATTTATATATCATAGCTCAGTCTCTAAACCGTACTGATAAGCCTCAAATTGGACGAAACAGTTATTTAGGGTTAAAGTTACTCTTATTCAAATTGGTTCACTGACTAATCCTTTACCAGCCTAGCCTAATGGCATAGGGCAAGCTATTATTGTAGTTTTAAGCAGATAAGAGGTTTTGACTCCCCTCTGGACGGGACACTAATCCATTGCAGACTAGTAATGCTAATAAATACCTAAACATTTCAATATTTATAAAAAATATATTTAGTTTTTAGAATTGATCAAAAACCACTTTCTGCATCACTTACCTTCTTCGCATATTCTTTAAAGAAGAAATGAACTTTAAATTTACTTCTAGTTTTTTGAAAATTTAGACGTAGTAAAACAATTACATAACTTTTTTTTAACCTGTTAGCAAAATTTAATTTGCAGCTCAATTGTGATGTCTGCGGTTTATGACGATTAAAAAGTGGAAAAACATGGTTACTATGTAGTTTGTATTAAAGAAAAAAACTTCCTAGTACAAAGTTTGCACAAAAAATATCAAGATTTGGAAGCACTATGCCAAATATATGTTGTGAATCCCGTGACCTACGTCATACCAAATCGCCGACAACCTCATTTGCGAACATAGTATCAAATTTTTTTCTCAATCGATTCACTTCCTTTCTGTATTTCATTCTACAATTTCTCAATGCAATTTATCTAATATAAAAAAAATCACAGAGTTTATAATGTACAATATCGATATATTCAAATAAAAGTGGGTCAGCTTTAACTTTAATTTTTGTTTGCTACTTAAACCTGATGTCAAAACGCCAAATCGCTGATCCTGAAGGCTTTCAAGAGCTCTAACTCCAACCACAGGCAGCCCGAGCTCTATCTATGAACCAACAAATAAAACATAAAGGCTTTTGTATGGAGCTTTTTAGACATCGATGGAGGCTGTTACAATTACAATAATTATAAATAAAAACGACTAACTTTATGCCAAACGTGTAAACGCGTTTTGTTTAAAACCACGGTTCAAAAAAATCGCGTAAACCAAATTTAATCAGAATTACAAGCCCACCAGAAGTACACAACAGTCAACAGACGTTTGGCATACAGTAAGTCGTTTATATTTACAATAAATTGTTGTAATTATTATAATTATAATACTAATATTATTATAAAATATAATATTATAATACTATTATAATTATAATAAGTGCAAGTTGATATCAAAACTAAAAGTTGCACTTAAAACAGCTAAGCAAAACTGTTATACTCATCGCATAACTGATAACAGAATTGTCATTGTTTTTGATGCCATTTCTTGCGGCTGTTTCTTTTCTTATTTTTTGTGTTACGTGATCATTTCCTTCTAACAACAAGTCTTGAACAAAGTCACTGTAGTGAAGTGATGTGTTACCAAGGATATTGTTCTGGTCCCACGAACAATCCCAAAGCATAACTCCTCCTAATCCAGATAGATGGCGTACACTCTGCGTAGTTGGATATGAATTGATGAATTAATAAGCCGTAAGACAATAAAATCTTTACTCTATCCATCCGTTAATAAATATTTCTCACCCATCGTTCGGGCACCAATTTGTTCAATAGTCCTCCCATCCATCTATTCATTTCTTTTTTTCTATCCATTAATTCGGTCATTTAGGTTTATACCCACCCTTTTATTTTTACACTTGCACTCAAGTCATTTACATATAGATATATAAAGTAAATAAAATAATAAATATTTTATCTAACATCATTTGCAAAGGAAGAGGTTGCCCATTCTTCCTAGACAGAGGCTAATGTTTAATCGCTCGACAGCTAAGATCTTGGTGTGAGAGTCGACATTGCACCACTATCATCATTATCAACATCGATCATCACCATCATTTTTAGAAACATAATCACCACCATCACCATTAGCACCACCACCAACATTATCATCACCACCACCACACCACCATCATCACTACCACTATCATTACCACCACCACCGTCATTTGCATCGTCATCATCATCATTAACACCATCATCATCATCACCATCACTATCATAATTACCACCATCATTAACATCATCATCAACATCTTCATTAGCATCATCATCACCACCATTAGCATCATCATCACCATCATCATTAACATCATCATCATCATCTTCATTAGCATCAACATCACCATGACTATCATCATAATCACCACCATCATTAACACCATCATCAACATCTTCATTAGCATCATAATTACCACCATCATTAGCATCATCATCACCATCATCTTTAGCATCATCATCACCATCATAATTTGCATCATCATCACCATCTTCATTAGCATCATCACCATCACTATTGTTATAATTATAATCACCATCATCATTACCATCATCATCATTATCATCACCACTTTCATCGTCATTATCAACAGCATCATCATCCATATCATCATTAATCAGCATTATCCTCACAATCAATCATTATTATCATTATTCACATCATCAGCTTCATTATCACCATCGTCATTAGCACTCTATCATCATCATCACCACCACCACCATCACCATCACAGCCATCTTTATTAGCAACATCATCATCTTCATGAGGATTACGGCGCTTAGGAATTGGCAGAAGTCGACTTAGTTCATATCTTCATTCATGAGAAATACGCCAATGGTGCGTGATAGCTGGTAGGCAAATCGTACATGCCCCCAAAAGGTAAGATATACAAACCTTGTACATCGCTTTAAACTTGGATGGTGTCAAATAATACTTTGATTCAGAAGACGCGCCAATTCCAGCTGGAAGTCCAATAAAAACAGCTACTCCCTTTTCTCTTCCAAAGTTTAACCATTTTGTCAATGTTTTATTAAACCACAACATATCTCCTGGCCAACAGAAATTGTTATAATATTGTATATACACGTGGTTAAAATATTCCCCAGCATCTAAAATAGAACGAAAAGAAAGCATAGAAACTAGAAATTTGCAAATTAAGACTATAAAATATTTAAAAGTGACTATTGGAAAATCCCTGGAGATATATCTGTTGATGATTTAGTTGTTGATTAAGATATTTAGTTTTTGTGCATGTGTTTATACATATATTCTCCCGCACCCTTCCCTCCCTACGGAAGTCCATACTAGCGCTTTTTGAATTTCGCTTTTGATTTTTGAGTTTTTACTTTTGATTTTTGCTTTTGCTTTTCGTTTTTAGTTTTGAGTTTAACTATAGCAAGTACTGCAAGAAAAATTTGCGAGTTAAAATATAAAAGTTGCCAGCTAAAGTATACAAATTGCGAGTTAAAGTGTCATAATGTCGGGCGGACGTGGTTCGCGCAAATAGTAAGATCTCTAGTTTCCCACCATAAAATCCCCAGTTCGATCACGGTAATTTGCCGAGATTCAAGTGTTTGTGTGACCATCTTTTCCGCCTAAGCCAACTCAGCTTTCCATCCTTCCGGGGCTGGTAAATGAGTACAAGCGTTTGCTGGGAAGTGACCTGCGATAGATTAGTGTTAGTTTCAGAAATTTGCATGCGATGGAATCAGGCCTGAAACGTTCAAAAAATACTCTAGTTGTGTATTGCTGTTCTTTGCAAGTTGTTAACCTTAAACTCCTAACTTTATACTCCTGAAATACTATTCATGAGCAATGACATATGTCCCGTTATCAACGGAGCAATAAAATAACCGGGACAAGTGTCATAGCTCATAGTATTTCGGCGGTAAAAATTTCTTTGAAGAAACATTTATCAAGGAAATGGCAACGATTTTCAAGGAAATGGCAACAATTAAGCCATGCTTGTTAGAAAGCAACCTTTTATTTATTTAGGGAGACAGAATGTGTGTTGTTTCATTATTCAAGGTCTGTGACAATGATAATTGAGTAAATTTCATAAGTTTAATGTAACAACATACCTTTTAACGCCGTACCATTAACCTCAGGACCAAGAACGTGATCGGGATAGGGACATTGGGGAGCAGCTGATAAAATGTACTTCTTCGAAGAATCTTGGTTCATTAAACGATGAAGCTCTTGGACAAAAATAGGATAATATCTAAAACTTCCTTGCTCCACATCCAGGTCAACGCCATCCAAGACGGCACTATAACAGAACCGCTTAAATAAGTTCTCCTGGGTATAAAGATGACTCATATTTTGGCACGCGCAGGCATGCGTATCGGAAAATCTTGAAGGAATCTTTATAAGTAAAGCCCATTTGGGCGCGGATTCGGTAAATTTTAACTTATAAGTGGTAACATTTAATAACGTGCACACAGACAACATTTCAATTATGACAACAGGCTTGAGATAACTAATGGCGTGTGCCTGGTGGGATTTACTTATCAGTAAAAACAGTCCTAATTACTTGTCTGATTTAATGCAACACCCAAAGATCCAGCCGGCAAACACTTTGGTTGAATTAGTCTTTAAGATACAAACTGTATTAATATAGTAACAGTGTAACAGTAAGAACGCAATGCTTTTCATCCGGTTTATCAGAATTATGTCAGGTTGAACTACCGATTTGTAGTTTCATTTCTTTGTTTGTAAGATACTGATAAATTCTTAAAAATTACCGCATTGTGTGCAATTATCAAATTAAAATTTCTTCTTTGGACATTATAATACGTGGTGCCAAGTCCGCCAGGGACCACAAAACATGACTGTATAAGGTCGATAAGAGTTTTGTTATATAAACAAAAAAGTAGCTTTAAACTTTTTATTATTCAAACTTTTATTTTGTGAACCTGTGAAATTACACTGAATTACAATTAACTTCCGGTTTTGTTATTCATTGGTCCATAACATTTTGTTATACCTCCCAACTCAAATCCGCTTTCCGATTGAAGGAGAACGTGTCACGTGTCATGGGTCAAAACTCACTAACTCCCTAGGGTGAACAAAACTCACTAACTCCCTAAGACAACAACTTAAACTTAAACTTTCGATTCCCACGTGATCAGGTCTTGCGCCTTTGAAACGGCGGCAAATTTGTATGCCAGCGGACGGCAAGCAAATAATTTTTACGCAGTCATGGCAGTGTATTGCTCTATTTTGAGTTGGGAGGTATAACAAACAACTAAATGACTGCCCCTCGGGAAAAAGTAAGTTTTGTTTCCCGTCGACCCTCGGGGAACATTGAGGGTCTCAGGGAAACAAAACTCACTGTTTCCCGAGGGGGCAATCATTAAGTGCTTATTGTTTGCCGCTGAGCACTTTCTTGCCGGGAAACAGCTGTTCACATGCGCGCGATTTCCTCTCGTTCAATAGAAGTACAAGGAAAGAATAGCCCTTTGTTAGTTGGTAAATAACAAAATGGTATATATATATTACACAATACTAAACCAAACTAATTTATGCCACTAATATACTACCATACATTGCACCTTGCCTACAAAGACTAAGCAAAGGAAGTTAGTTGACAACAAAAGCCGATACAATAAATCACACACAGAATACGAATAACACGAAATAACTGCGCATTATAAACATTACGGTTTTGAAAAATTTTATACGCGCCTTCCAAACGGTCGTAAAGGAACCAGTGATGTATCTTCTCCACCAAGATAAAGATTCCACAAGTTGTGTGCCAGTCTTAATGCACGGTCAGATGACCCGAGGTCACCTTTCATTGTACTACCGCCGATGGAAATGGTCACTTTCGTCCCTTTGTGTTGGCATTGTTTGATATCACGTTCAATCAGAGAGCACTTGAAGAGAAATGGATACTGGCGATTGGCTGCAAAGCCACAATGGTGCGATAGATTTATTCCTGGTAACTCATCTGAAACAAGTATTTGAATTGAGAAACAATATATAAGATGAGTGGAAACACGGCACTTGTGCTTTCTACCACTACGGAGCCGAGGTTTATGGGCGCCATAAGGTTTCTTTTCCCCGAGATTCAGGGTTGTCAAGAACCCCGAGAAATATGTCTTATTTCCCCATCACTATGGACCCGAGATTCAGAGGCTTCGTAAGCGTCAAGTAGTAATACTTATCTCCCCAACCACTTCGCTCCCAAAGTTTAGGACGCATATTGATGATACTTTTTTCCAAACCACAACTGAGGTGAGACTCAGAGAAATCATCAACGCCAAACAGTAATACTTATTTCCCCAACCACTTCGTTCCTAGAGTTCAGAGCGTCATTTGAAAAAAAATTTCCCCAAACCACAACTGACGTGAGGCTCAGAGAAATCATCAACGCCAAACAGTAATACTTATTTCCTCTATCAATGCTATGATCCGAGAGTCGAAGCATTCCACCATCATGGGCCCGAGTTTTAGGAAGGTTAAGATCGCTAAGTATTAAAACTTACATTCATTATCATTATGAGCCCGAGGGTCAGGAAAGTCAGGTTAATCAAGCAGTAATACTTTCAGCTCCTATCACTGCTGGCCCGAGTGTCGGTTAAGTCAGGGTTCCCGAGAGTTGAGATAGTCAGGATAGCAAGCAATAATACTTCCACCTCCAATCACTACGCGCCCGGAGTCGGAGAAGTCAGTATAATTGAGCAGCATACTTTCCATTACTACGTACCCGAGAACTGAGAGCCGAGTTAGGTTAGCAAGCTGTTATACTTATTCTTCCCATCACTTAAGACCGGCAATTTAGGAACACATTACATTAGTACCAGTTGTAAGTTTTTGCTATAATAAACTAAATCAGGCGTTTGCGAGAAAGGGGGGAGAGTTACACCTCCCCCAACGGCCGCAAATGTTTAGATGGATAATGACCGTCAAACATAAACTTAAGTCCAAGGTTTAAGGCGCTGACACACGATGCAACATTTTATGCAACATTGCGCTCGACAAATTTGTTTCACCGTGTGTCCACCGATGAGTTTTGTTGCATGCAACATTGTACGCTACAAAACTGAAGCTGAATCGCGCTCTATTCTTGTAACATTGCGCGTAAAAACTTTTCTTTTCAAAGGAATTCCTTTTGTATGCCATTTTGATTGTTGTAATGCTGTATGGATAAGCACGCCATGCTATCACGAGAAATGTTGCGTGATTTTGTTGCACTGTTTGTCCACCTCTAAAAAGTTTGTTGCGCACAATGCTGCATAAAATGTTGCACCGTGTGTCCGTTCCTTAATTCTGCAGAAAGTTTAGTAATTTTTTTGCTGTCTTAAAAATATGAAAATTGCGATATAACTACGTCATGATTGTGGGGTGTAACAAATTCTGTGAACGGGCCTGTAAATCCGAGTGGCTAATGGAGCAGGCGCTTATTTTCAGTTTCTGTAATGTTAAGCGGTTGAGAGTCTTTTACTCTTTCGTTGAAGAAACACAAAATTATCTCAGCAAACGCTGGTACTCATTTACCAACCCCGGAAGGATGGAAAGCTGAGTTGGCTTAGCCGGAAAAGAATCTTGACGATAAAGCCGGGAATCGAACCAGGAATCTTGCGGCTAAAAAGAAAAGATCTTACCAACTTCCTCAAGCACACCGAACCTACAAGTTCTCGAGAGACGGAGATTCAAAATGTAGTCAAATGCAACACCATATACAACAGTTTAACTTTACCTTTGTGACGCGGATGAAAGAGTGGTACTATGAAACCAATAACTATAATGTCGTACTTATGTTCACGGCAGAAATAACCCAAAGATTTCTCATACTTTGCGGGGTCCGTAAGTTTAGAACCAACTGAATTCTGTCCCCAATAACCAATAAGTAACTGCTTTTTAGTTTCTTCTAGTCCTGTATATAAAATAATCAATCAATAGGATTTCAGTTGGAGACAATATGTTATGACGTAACGTGCTGGGTATTATATAATATAGCCTGGTCCACACGAATCCGCTTGTTTTCAAAGGGCATTTTTTGTGCAAATCGGTTTTGTGTCCATACATAACCAATGAATCTACGTACCGAAACCACATGCCATTGAAACCGGCCGCACCACATGGTAGATTTCCTAAGTCCACCTACAGCACGGATTCGAGTAGACAGCCGAAACTGGATTTCTTTGAATACACTGACATCATCAGGTCGTGTTCAGGATGTTTAAGGGTCAGATATCGCACTCGATTTGTGCCGGCCTGTTGACAAGAATTTTAATGCAAAGAAATTCAATTTGTTCTTGCGTACTCGTGTGGATAATTGCATCTGAACCGGACACTGTTGATGAATTCGGGCGGATGTAAATGGTTTTATGCTGTTCAACCTAGTCTGATTTGGATTCACGTTCGTGTTATTTATTCAGTCAGAGAATGCTGCGCAAAAATTTTTTTACTAAATTCATAAACACTTATACTACTTTTATCAGATTACTATTTTCACCGTATATTAATCATTATTGGTTATAAACACAACTATATAAATTCAAATGCACCACTGTTTCAGGATTAGCAAACATATTTTCACACCTTTAAGTTGACATCATAATTTATGACGTCATCATACAAAGTCTCGATTTCCTTAAGATTGGCGCACTGCCTAAAAAAATGACTAAAACTTGTTAATTATTGTTTTGTCTATGCTACAAATTCTTCTTTAAATAAAAATTCATGTTTTAATTGCTTTTGAAATTTTGTTAAGAGTCATAGTTCTAACTTTAGATTTTTGAAAGTGGATAAATGTTATTGATGACCAGTTAAATCATCTGCAACTACTTTTAAAAACAAAAAGTTCTTATTCAGTTATTGTTTTAAAACGTTTGAAACACTTTGTGTCAGCTGTTTTTCTCACCAACATTCCTTCCTTCATACATGCATGTATTCTAGGGTTAATGTTCAACTTCGCCCCGTATAAGGTAATTGTTGACAGTTTTGGATTCCAGATTCCATGATACGGACTCTTGATTCCAGGTACTAGAATTAAAATTAGACTTGAATGGATTCAAGATTCTATGATATGGACGCCGGCCTAGGATTTGATTCAAGATTCCATCTTAGTGGAATCTGGATTGCATGATGTGGACTCTGGATCCCTGGTACTGGAATCAAGATTCCATCTTACTTCGTTCTGGATAACATTGTATGCAGTCCGGATCTCAGGTACTGGAACCAAGATTCCATCTTAGTTCGCTCTGGATAAAATTATATGCAGTCCGGATCTCAGGTATTGGAACCAAGATTCCATCTTAGTTCGCTCTGGATAAAATTATTTGCAGTCCGGATCTCAGCTACTGGAATCAAGATTACATCTTAGTTCGTTCTGGATAAAATTATATGTAGTCCGGATCTCAGCTACTGGAACCAAGATTCCATCTTAGTTCGTTCTGGATAACATTATATGTAGTCCGGATCTCAGCTACTGGAATCAAGATTATATCTCAGTGGATTCTGGAATCCGAAAGCAAATGTTTCTTGGATTGCATATTACCCAATTACCTTCCATGATGGACCAATCAGCTGATGTTAAATTATCATTTGTCTTTAGGTGAATCCAATATATTCAATATGCGTCGATAAATTTACAACAGTTTGCTACTGAACAACAAACTAAATAAAGTTAGTTCTAGTTCAAGTAGATAACTAAATAAAACAGGAAATACATTTTTAAAATTAGAGATTTAAAGTGGTAGAGCTTACTGCACTTCTTGTTATAAGAACCAGTTTATTTATTCAACTAGGCTCAAACGATCGTTTTTAAATTATTTGGCTGTCTAAGTGTGACTTTGTTCTTTAAAATTTGTTCTTATTTTTGTGAACGGTTTGAAATGATGAAAAATCAGAACTAAAGACAAGACATTTGTAAAACAATGTTTATATATACTGTCAGTATTATATGAATACTTTTGTCATTTCGAAGAATAGTGGATTTAAATTATAATAAAAACCAGGAAATGGTGCTGCTGTGTTTTTACAAGATTCAATAAAGTTTCAACTGGACACATTTTTGCTGCATTATTTTAGTCTCAGCCTGGGAGCAACTTTAGAATATCCCGACACTGTGGTTAATGTAATTCTGCGCATTTGTTTTTATAGAACGACCAATGCGCAGAATGAATCACCATGTCATTAAAGGTAGTGTCGGGGTATTCTAAAGTCTAACCTCTGTGCTCTTTTTTAAGTTGCTCTTAATATTCGGCAATCTGAGGCTCATTGCTCTTGTAAAGCTGCTCTTATAAAAAATATGGCCGTGGTTCACGTGATCTTTTGACGTTGTAACACTTGCCAGAGAAATATTGTTAACGCTCAAAAGGTGAGCTACTTGTAATAATTATGGCGTTTAACAAAATATATAAATACCGGTAATATTTTTGCTCAATGACTATTCAAGAGAAGCTGACCTTGTCTGAATTAAGAGTTGTATGTATATTATTAACCTGTCGTCGAGCTTCGATACGTCGATGAAGCGAAGCTTTAAGCTGTAAGTTCAAAATATATCTAATAGCTTGGTAATAAAAATGTAAATGCTACACCGTAAAAAAGAAATACTTATTGACGTTTCCGAAACGTCCGTTGTTTCTTTAGAAACACCGACGCAGCTCAAATTAGCTTACCGCTAGTTATTTTTCTATATCTAATAGCCTTTTTCCTTTGATGATTATGGTATCTTATTTAAGAATGTGATAACAATTCTAATTCTTACCTTCTGAAGACTGAGCGAATTCGCAGGTGCTAATAGAAAGAAGCACAGTAACTAAAGGAATACCAAGTGTTGTTACAGTTGATTTCATATTTAGGGTTTAAAATATCAATGCAAAAATAACTTGTTGGACTCAAGCCACAAATTAGAATGATAGGTTACGTTCGGTTTAGCGAGCCAAATAAATGCACATCGATTGTTCAAAGTAGCTTCAGCCGAAACTAGTCGTTTATAATATACTGTACTGCAATCGAATGGCAAACACGATTATTTTCTATTCAAACAAACCTTAAAAGGCATAGACATCAAGAGATACACTGAATGTGTACTAAAAATACTGATATTGTTTATTTTACTTATTGGGCTAAGGACTGATAAGACACTTTGATATGTATACCTGTAAATTTGTAAATACTTGTGCATCGTATGCCCCGGGGGGTACTTCGAGGTAAAAAGAATAAGGATGCATGCTCGTCGAGAAATGTGAAGCAATATACCCTAAAAATTACCAAAGCGTAAACATTTTCGGCCCCAAAAATACCTCATAGCAAAGAATGATCCCTATAAAATATGAAGTATCTGCAGTTTTTCTCTCAAAACTCCTAGAAAATATCAAATTGCCAATTTTGACCCCTAAGTCTAAGAAATAAGACGTTCAACCTCATCATGCATCATTGTATGTCTGCAATAATTGCACAACCAAACAAGTGGCATTTCTTTTTCCTTTTTATCACAAATGTTTATAATTAATGTTTTAAGAAACTTTGAAGGTTTTGACAGCATTTAAAAAGGCAGTAATCATTGTTCGTTTAGCCAGCAGTATCCAACTGAAAACATGATAAACAACATTATACCTAAATAAATGTTAACATTGCACTTTAAATTCTGAACAGTCTTGTGTGTTGTGGAGAAAGAAACTGCGAAATATATTTCATATTTTACAATATTTTTGCAAGCCAATACTCGCCTTGAAAACAACTTTGCCTCTTAAAATACTACAAAAACTTAAATATTTGATTTTTTCTTTACGACGTCGGCTGGACTTTTCATTTTTCTAAATTTTTCAATTTACGTACACGTATTAAGAACAACTAAAGTTTATTTCTGAGATTTTTGAGGTAGAACAACATTTGCTCATTAACATTAAATTAGGTATGTAAATGTGAGGTTTGATGTTTGAACCAGGTCTTAGCTTAAAAGTAACTGCAAAAATTTTCAATACTCATGGAAAGGGTGTTCTAACATGAACGACTAGAATGTTTCGGCTAACCCCGCGTTCGGAACTCAAAAGTTATTTTTCTGCTAGAAGTCGTTCTATATGAATTTGTTCTTCTAAAATCCTTTATAATATACCATTAGAATATGAACACACTGATGCATGCTGGTGATATTGCATGTAGGTCGTACAATCACTCTTTTTTTTTCTTCATTTGTTTAAACTTTATAGTCAAATAAAATCTAAAAATAATCTTTTTAAAAAATGTATACAGCCCTAGAAATAAAGTGATGCGTAAAAATCAAATGCGCAGTGAGGAAATTTCGCGAATTCTAAACCTGTAAAAAACCCGCCAGAATATTGGTTGAGTTTAACTGAAATTTATTTACTTAACATAGGCCAATATTTTAAGATATTTAATAATATTGTGCACAACAGGGTAGTTCTTTTATTACTATTAGCAGAGAAAGAATGATGAAAACGTTTTTTTTTGGCTATTGATAGTTTTTTTCTCCATGCAAGTTATGAAAATAGAAACAATCGTTGTTTAAATAGCACCTGCCATGAAGAAATCTATATGAATATACTATACAATAATCCTAGTTGAAACAAGCATTCTTTTTCTTATTAATTAAAAAAAAAGTTCAAAAATTATTCTCTTACTGGTATTGTTGCTATGGCAGTTAAGGAGTGTCAGATCTATTGGCGTACTCAGCTGGAATATGTTTCAGAGTTTTTAAAATTATATTATTGGTCTCAAAGTTTTCCCTTTGTTTTTGGGTGGAGATGTTTCTGAATCTGACCGCTACTCTCGGAAGTTTCAACTAATGACGACAGCAGTCCTTTAAATCTTGGATCAAGAAGAGCGTTGTATTTTCCAGGCAAACCCGTTTGTGCAATTGAGTTTTGTTTGTTAGTAAGAGAAGGAAGACACAAGTCAGAACGTTTTCTCGCCCTACTGTCCAACACAGCTTTCTCGTGTTTCTTTGTAACATTAATTGGTGGAAATGCCAAAGACTTAGCATCTTTCACTTTGCTATCTTTTAACTTCGCTCGAATTCTTCGTCTTTCCAGATCTAGATGAGTATGTTTTTGTCTGGCTTCCTGTTGCACTTCCATAAGTTTTCTATTTTTCTCAAGTGTTTCTCTTCGTTTTTTGATTAAAATGTGAACAATGTCACCACCAAGATGGCTGTTAAAAAAGGTCGATCTATTATCTTGATAAAGATCTTGAGCATTTTGTGTAAAAGTATCCATCTTTCTTGTAAATTAGTTCTTTGTGTTCGAAGTTTTTAGATCCCTGGCTGTGACCTTTTGCAATGATTTACAATGCAGTATACTATTCGCTACAAAAAGTCACCCAAATTTTTAAGGATCAAAAAATCCTTGCATTGGCACATGTAGTACAATTTATGAATAGAACAACTAAACTCTCTACAAACAATTTTTTCATCCTGCACAGTTTACAAGCACGTACATTTAGAATTGCGCGCTTAGTGTTGAAGAAATGATAAAGAGTTGTTGTCAAACTGCATTGTAGTGTTGTTAAGTACTCGAACCTTATATTTTGAGTTAGACTTGTCGTTGATTGATGGCTTTTGTTCTTAGGGTCTATTGCCTTTTAATACAAAAATAAACAAGATTCGATAAAATTGAATTCTGCAAATGATGTTGAAACAGACACAGTCTCCATAGTGTTAAACAAACATCATTTACATTTCCACTTAATTGGCAAAAGTAATTACCCATCATCCCATGGGAACCCAAATATCTACACAAGACACTTTGTCACGAACTTTTCGTTATTTCTCTTTTTTACAAATTTTTTTATTCCAACAAACAAAAAATTTAGTCATTTTATTTTTAATTTGAAGCTTGTGTTGAACTTTCTTTGAGAACTTAAATAAATTTATACATTGGACCAACATGCACGCCTGACTGATCGTAGTAAGAATCTGTTTGTTTAGAGCTCCTTGTTTCAGTCGCAAATTTAATGAAAACCGGAGCTTTTAGCATCATCTGCGGCTTTACCAAGATGTACGAGGCTACTGTATATACATTTGTTTGTAACGCTTTATTCATTGAATTTAAGAATTCTTAATTTTAGTTTATGGTACAAGTTTATCTTTTATTTGCTTGCTCCTCTCTCTATTATTAACGTACATGCACATTACTTTGAATATAACCTTAGTTCTTAGTTCGAACACTACCTTGTAGATACTTTTCAAACCTGTATACTGATCAATATATTTATCCCATGCCTTAAAAAATACAATCAATCAGAGGCCTGGAAAACTGTTGCATATTCTGCAGTATACAACGGGTAGTATTTCACCCAGCTTTCCCGCAATTACTTGCGAGCGACTATCTAAATGGCGCTAAAACTGTGTGCGTACGTTTCCGAAAAAGGCGAAATGAGTATCCATAAATGTTTACAATGATTTCAATTTAGATTCATCAGTTTTCACCCGAGCTTAAAATGTCAGCACAAACTGCAGTTTTAGTTCTTTGTTTTCCATTCGGGGACAAATTGGTTGGTAATTGTATTTTTCAAGGCATGGGATAAAGTAGTTATGCAATGGTTTCTCATGAGATACCGTGGAAATGGCACTTGTCAGTTTCTTCGTATTCACACCAGCCTTTATCTCACACGCATAAAATCATAGCGCCTTTTACCAACATATTTTTAATATTTCTAGGATGTTTTGATATTCCCTTTGAGATTTAATTTTTTTTATAATTATTCTTAAGTAGGACGCCGTTTTGTATTTTCTATCTTTTGCTGAAGAAGGCTGCAGTTGTAGCCGAAACGTCCTTTTATTAAAAATGTTTAGCCAGTGCTAACTTTTTTACCTATTTTTAATTACGTTTGTACTATGCCTGGCTACAAACCAAATACTGAAATTTTTACAAAGCCAGAGATTGAGACTGGTTCTATGAACTTACCCTTGTAGCTCAATGCTAGTGGCTGTTAAAGCTATATCTTGCTGATGAGTCCTAACAAGGATGAAACAGCTGTCCACGGTTGCTCCAATTACTCGCTTTGAAGCTAGTTGTGCGCATGCGTCCAGGTTCTGGCCAAACCGTGGAGAAGAGTTTTTGATTGAAACAAGGCTCAATTTTTTACAAACTAGAATGAAAAAAGAGGTCTTACCAATTAAAAATATGCTACAGCTACGACCTTCCAGTTTAAGTGGCTACCCAAAACCTACAAAAAAAACTGGATGGACTGGGCACCATATACTGTATAACCTAGTTGGATAACTGTAGAGTTGGCTAGCAAAAACCTTAATAACATTAAATGACATTTCCATGACTTTCCAATGACCAAATTCCATTTTCCATGCATGTCTCAGATATTACAAGGAATCACAAAATCCTCTCCTTAATTTATAAATAAATTATTTAAATGCCTATTACATCTTCTGGAAACTAAAAGACAGTGTTACATTTTTGAATTTAGAGCACAACACTAAATGTGTTTATGTACTGTGTGACGTGTTCCGCTCAATTATATTTTGATATTAAGATATTTCCTCCGCGAAAAACCGCAGCTCAAGGAAAAATAAAATTACATGACTTCTCCATGACCTTTTGTCCATATTTTTTTGACCTTTTGGTGTTACTGGGGGTCGCATTGTCTACAATTTGATTTCTTCGCGTGAAATCTCCTCAAACTGTGAAATTTTCTTTACCGACAACGCCGCGAGTTTCAGTCAAAATTCTCCCATACAGACCGACCACACGGTTATTAAGAGTTAATTATTAACAATATTATAGTAAAAATGAAGCAAACATTTTAGACTGTGTTCGGTTATCGCCTTTCCTGTTTAAAAGATTTCTGAATATGGCTTTCTTCCCTAGGAACAAGTGACAGTAAAAGGTTTTGAAACCGTGGGTCTCTCCACACGTTGAGAGCCGAGTGTTCCCTGGGAAGGTTCGGAAGAGTTTGATATTCGGAGAACCTTTCCCGGTTTTTTTCAATGCTTTTTTTTTCATCAACTAAAGATAAATTTGTCTTGAATATCGAAGGAAAGAGCCCTTCACTGTTTTTTCTTAAAGATTTGTTGGTTGAATCTAAATGAGAAACACGGCCAGAGGATGAAAATCTCTTTTTCTCGTAGATTTGTTGGGAGTGCGCTTGACTTTGAATCTTTCTCAAAAGATCCTCTTTGAGTTGTTTCTGACGCTTGTACTTCATATACCAGTTCAAGGTGTCATTATCGGTTTTGTTCGCGCTTGCAGTATACACTAATGTATTTCCTACAGAGGTTTGTCTACTAAACTCGCCCCTCGAAGCGTTCACGGATTCTGTGCATCTTGAATTACCATCTGCTTGCATCGTATGCTCTATAAAAGAATTTATTAAGTTCTCTTCTTCAGCTAGGTGTTTCTTTTCTATTCCAAGTTCTTCTTTTGTTTTCGTAGGCAATAAAAGACTTTCACTACTACTTTGCTGTGAATTTAGTCTCTGAAGTTTGCTGAAGTCTATTGCGTGTGAATCAAATATTTCGACTTTCTTCTGAGGCTGTAATATTAGATGTTGATCAGCCATCCTTCTAAATTTGTCCACAGATTTCACAGACACATTATTTAGTCGCGGAATCATTTTCAACTCGCTTTCCTGGCGGGTATGCTTTGAATATATTTTGTTCTTAGATTTGTTACCACTTCTGAGTGAGGACGATAGGATGTCTTTTTCAAATACAGTGTTTAAAGAACTCGATTTACTCTTTTTTCTGGACGACATTGCTTGGCTTTAACGTTCCAGCATTTAAAACCTCATCAGCTTTTATGCTTGTTAATTTGTTAACTTTCTATTTCAAACAAAGGCGTATTACAGACTGCTTCCTACAGCATTTATTTTGTACGCCTAAGAAATGTTTGTTAAGCTATTTGAACTTAAGCATATCAGTAGAAAAAGCGTCTCAAGGTTTCGAGGATTCCTAAATTTTAGCTTAAGTAATTTGAAACCTACTAAAGACTAACTTATAATTGCAGTTAATATCCAACCACAATGAAACACTTTGGCTTTGAAAAAGCACAAAACAATTAGTCGCCCCCAACACTGATGAAGTCAAAAAGATCCTACGCGGGAGACATTTTCAATTACTGTACTTGAAGCAATCAACACGGCTATTAAAGATAATTTGAGGATCTTGTAGACAATACAATGACCCACTCAATAAAGCTTCTGTTATTCATTAATTATTCACTTGAAGGGAAGCCTCACATATCGATTTCGCCCACAAGAAACGTCAATTTTACGTTTCT
>JAOTRI020121584.1:0-12112 GCA_028564885.2 Zoanthus sanctaehelenae
CCATACTAGCCTTCATCAGGTATGGTAGAGATTAACAAGAGTTTCATTTATATATAATGTAGAACAGAAATTACGAAATAGGAATTAATAATACAAAGAAAATTATAGAATACGGAAAGATATTAGTTAAAAATCTAATTAAAAACTAATTAAAAATAGTGAAAATTTTTACTGTTTTTAATTAGTATTTTTAATTTATTTCGATCCGTATTCTGGAATTTTTAAAAAGGGAAACTACTTTGTCGACAGCTTAAAATTTAGTCTTTACCGTGTCGACAACTCATCTCACACACAGCGTTTTTTAGTTAACGATAACATTTAGTTGTCGACAAAAGATAGTGGTCGACAACCAAAATTTCTAAGAATACCGTTATTTTTTTAAAGGAATAAATTGTTGTTGTTGTTGTTGAATTTAATGAAAATATTTTTAGATGCTTACGTAGTTAGCAAAAATTTACGCAAAGTTTACACAGAAAAATATCTTCGGCAAAGTTGATCCTAACAAAGGAATTAAGTTTGCCCGTTTTAAAGTGGAATCTCGTTATTTTTTTTTTTAACTGGAAAAGCTATTTCCTGCAAAACTGACATGCCAGCTTTTCTTTGCCACAGAAAATTTTGCAACGTCTATATGAAATTATGTGAGAAAGATCATCAATACCAAATAAAATTTGTCAAAGAAACTTTTTGCTGAAGAATTACAGCGTTTAAATTTTCAAAAAATACCAAAGAAAACGTTGTCGAAATAAATTGTTTTCAATTTGCTTTGCTCAAGTACATGACTCCGTTTTACCTGATCCAACGGTGTTTTGCTGGGCTCCCTTGTTATCTTCGGTTTTTCTGTAGTTTATCAGAAGTACATTGAAAGTAATCGCCAGTGCAATGAGAACCGTAAGTAAAACAAACATTAAAGCTAAACAGACCTTGATAGTTCTGTTTAACACCATTTTATATAATAAAGTGTATAATACCCGAACGCGTTCTGAACGTGCCGAACTCTGATGATAATATCTTTATCTGGGGTGCAACACAAGCATTTTATCCGAAAACCTTTTGTTCATAAATATAGTTTTGCATTGTACTTCTCCATATGGTTCCACTGAGGCACTTGCCATTGTTATGGAAAACACGAATACTTTGATATTTAGGAGTGAGTGTCTGTAAATATCGAGCATAGGACGGCCACAGATTGAAAAATCGAATCGAAATCACTCACAATGCATGAGTCCAAAGATAGCACTATATGAGACATTCCTATAACCAAAACTATGTCTTTGTTTTCGAGAAAATTGCCAAAACTGAAAAAACCGCTGGATGAGTGTTAAACACCCTCCCTTAGAACAGCGAATTTTTCTGTATGGGCGGGTGAGTTTTAATTTAGAACTGAATATTATATTATATTTGGTCTGTCCTTCATGAATATGAAAACTATATATACGCTACATGAACTGGTTTTGATTTCCACACGCATGTATTTTCAAATGCTTTGAATGAACTTTTGCCTCTGGGGAATTTTATAATATCTTTCGTTGAAGAACCGAACCGGTGTGTTTACATATCTCAAGGTCTATCCAGTTTTTTAATGTACCCAAGCATTTTTTAAACGATCAAAAAGACTTTAATTTTGCACTCTTCCATTACTGAAAAATAAATCCAAGTCTGAAAGATAACAGGCACGAGAGTACCATGCTAATTTTACTTTAAAAACTTTAATTTTCTACTAAATGTCCAATCTTTATGAATGCGGAATATATTTACTCTACGCACCACTTCACTTTGTATAATTTACAGGGTCACTACATTCTAGTACTGCCTGTACTTAACACTACTCACTTTGGCTTATTCTATATTTCCTAACCTGCAGCTAAAATGGAACTTACTACCGGACTCCATGTAAATTTTACATATTTTACTTTAATAGCAACCCTGAAATGCGTGAGATTTTGCGGAAACTGTCAATACAAGTTATGCATAATGACGTCATATGCCTAGGGGCGCGCTCTGATTTATGGTCTTAGTAGTCACGCATCTGGTTGTTTTAAAGATGGCGGCTGTCGACGGTGAAAATGTGCAATTTCTATCTGGTGATTTGGAGGCTATTCAAACGCATGGAGAAAATAGTTCTTTTCAGAACTCTTGCCCGGGTCTTCATGCGGTTGATACCTCACAACAACGAATACAAAGCTCGTAAACGTGGCGGTACGGGTGGTTTTACATGCTACGTGCCTGTTTGTTTTAACAATAACAAAAGAAATCCGGAGTTGTGTTTTTACAACTTTCCTAATGGAAAAAGTGAAGAAGCACAGATACTTCGAAATAGATGGATAAACCTTGTTTCAAGAAAGAATTTTTCTCCAACAATAGGCCATCGAGTTTGTTCAACACATTTTCCAGGTGGGAAGAAAACCTACTTGAACAATCTGCCAACGATTGTCCCAAAAAGGATTAAACCTACTCCGACGAACCTTGTCCTACGATAAAAGCTATAAACAGAACTCCCTTGGAAAGCATTAAATCTAGTTGTGACACAAACGGTCCTAAGGCGAAAAGACGTAGACTCTCTTTAGGTACTCGTAGCTCTGAGGATGAAGTAAACACCACTACACTAGAAGAACACTCACAAGGAGATGAAAATACAGATCCTGAAATTTTAGAATTACGGGAGCAAATGGATGCGTTGTTATCAAAAAATGAGGAATTAACAACAGAGAACAAACGGCTGAAAGAAGAAAATTTAAGGCAAAAGGCTGACATAGAGCTACTGACCGAACAGGTACAACAGACGATCAGACGAAATGCTTTTACTGTTGAACGGTTTAAGAATAATGGTTACCTTTTTCAATTTTACACTGGGCTACAGGATTATGCAACATTAAAAACACTGTTTGATTCCTTTGGACCAGCAGTGAAAAGTCTGATACATCATGGCACAAAAACAAATTCTGAAAGACTTGTTTCTCCAAATATTATGAAACATGGGCCCGCCGAAAGAATTTTTCTTGATGTTAGTACGATTTGGCAGTGAGAGCAGGCCTTTCTCAGTCACAAGTGTCCCGTATATTTGTCACTTGGATTGATTTCCTGCATTCAAGACTGCGGTGTCTCCCCATTTGGCCAATCAGAATCTCTATTGACAAGAGAATACCTGAGTCATAATTCTACCAAACAGGGAGGAAGTGATTCTTTTTGATCGTTCCACATACCAGTCAGAATCCCGTGTTTGATTCATTGTCTTGATACATATATCTCTTTTGCTGCTGAAAAAGTGACTCTAACTTTCTGGGTCAGCAAGCCCAGTTGTTCTTGGCTACAGTCTGTTGGTGGGCTATAATCACAAGGAACAAACTTAAAAAGTTAGTTAATACTCGATCGTTGAGACGTTACATTAGCATCAGCATCTTTGCAAAGGCTATCGAGTTTTCTTCTTTTGCATGATGTCATAAAGTTATCACATGGTTCGTAATTGTTGTATTCGATGGCTTTACAAAGCAGAGCAACGGTCTATTTTCCAAAATGCTGTTGTCATGGATTTAAGTTCATCTGCAGTGACAGTTTGTGCAAATGGAGGAGTGACACAGTATAATTCTCTGCTACCTTTCACAGTTTTTTGTTTGGCTTTTCAAACAATAAATCTTCAAATTTTACTGCATTCCACTTTTGAGGAACCTGTGTACAAGTTAATTCTGCTGGCACCTCACTGATGTTCAAATTCACATAGTCCAACACAGTGTATAAATGTACAGCAACACGTTAGCAACATGTTAGCAACAACCGCCTTGCTCAGCTTTGCAACAACATTTTGCAAATTCAACTTCTCCAGAGCCCTGATCAAAATGTACATAAACCATGAAGCTAATGCTTTTCATTGAGGCGCTGACACCGGCTTTAACCAAAAACAGCCGTTTTCTTGCTTGAACACTGGGCTTGACCGAGTCAGCTTTTACGTAGCCTTCCTTCCATACAGCCCATAACCCTTCTTCATGTTTCAATACGCTTGTGGAGCAATATTATTGGGCATTGTCTTGCTGTTTTTCATGAGTTTATCCTACAGCTTCTTGTGATTAAATGGTGGCAAAAAAATTTAAAGATTTTGTCCAGCCATTAACGTCGTTTTGAGCATCATTCACTCCACTGTCATGACTGTTGTCTCCTTCGGCTTCAAAAAATGAATTTTCGATTCTCGTACGATCGCGAGCTGCTGTTTTTGTATAAGGTATAAACGGAATGAAGACCCGGGCAAGAGTTCTGAAAAGAACTAGAGTCTCCATGCGTTTGAATAGCCTCTAAATCACCAGACAGAAATTGCACATTTTCACCTTCGACAGCCGCCATCTTTGAAACAACCAGATGCGTGAGCGCCCCATTATGCATAACGTCTATTTAAACAAATAAATTAACATATTTTACTTGATTTGTTTTTTAGATAAGGATCAATTGGTTTTGCCTAGCAGTTTCAATACTTACCTTCAACATACTCTTTGGAAAAAAATCAGTGAAATGTCCCGATTGGGACTCGAACCCACATCTTTTTGGGCCCCTAAAATTAAACATCTTAACACTAAATGATTATGATTGTTTTCACCTCATTGCGCAGTTTAAAATCTTTCATTGATAACTGTGCAATAGAAATGCAATAAATTGTTATTATTATTATACATTGGTGTCAAAAGCTCGATTTTGATTGGCTATAAGCGCGCAGCTACTTCTTGCTTGTTCTGTCTCTCATTCGTCATACCTGCAGAAAATAGATTTTTTATATGTAAAAGTGACGTCATACCTACAGACAACAGTTTTAGGCATGCAGAAGTGACGTCAACAAACACACTAACCAGAAGTTTGATCAGTTTTGTCACGGCGGAGTCACAAATACAGCTCAGGAATATGCATAATAAAACAATTATTGGATTCGGTTTTCGCATGATAGTGACAATTATCAAGGCCTCAGTTTGTGTTATCCACCTCAGCCTTCGGTTTCTGCAGATAACTCAAAGTTTGGCCTTGATAGTTATCGCTATCATGCTCAACCTCATACTTATTGAAAAAAGCAAAGAAAAACTCTATTCCTGAAAATGCGAAGTGACTTCATCTATAATCACAATGGAGTCATCTAAACATTTTTGGCATAAAATACGCTAAATTTCGCTTGTTTACAACTCTAATTCTAGACACCAAGTTGTAAGAAGTCAAGGAGCAAACTACTGCCTGGTTAAAATAGTTGGCAAAATGTTATCTACCATGCAGAGTCTGGAGTTTGATTCCAACTGGAAAGACACTCCTGGTCTTAAAATAATTGAGAAGATCGATGGTATAGCCTTTGTTCTAACATATGCAAATTGCAAAAGATTCACATCTTGGATAAGTACATTCAATTGTAAGTCCAGTCTCTCATTTTTTATCAGCAAAGAGGATTCAAAACAATCAACTATTATTTTTATAACAAGTCAACTAACCTGTACATTTCTTACGGTTAAACCGTTTAACTTGATAACCCCTTCTGCACGAGCAAAAATATGACGTCAAAGTGTCATTACACGTATGCTGACAACCTCCATTGTTCTTTAAACATTCATTCACATCTAAAAATAAAAATACGAAATTCAGCTGAATGAAGAATTTACTATACTACAAGAATAGCAGATAACTTACAAAAGCCACCTTTCACTACGAACCTTACTCTAGGTTTTCTTTGGTCTACCTACTGACCTTCTACCTTCCACTACCTTACTTTAGGTCTTTTTTGGTTTACCTACTGACCTTCTACCTTTCACTACCTTACTCCAGGTCTTTTTTGATTACCTACTGAACTATCTTCCACAAAAGTACCCCAGGTCTTCTTTAGTCTACCTGCTGACCTACCTTCCACCAACTTACTCCGGGTTTTTTTTGGTCTACCTACTGACCTTATACCTTCCAGTACTTTACTCCAGGTCTTCTTTGGCCTACGTATTGATCTTCTTCCTTTCACTATCTTACTCTTGATCTTCTCTGGTCTACCTACTGAATCGGATCTTCTACCTTCCACTACCTTATTCCAGGTCTTCTCTGGTCTACCTACTGACCTTTTACCTTCCACTTCCTTGCTCTAGGTCTTCCTACTGACCTTCGAACTTCGACTACCTTACTCCAGGTCTTCTTTGGTCTACCTACTGACCTTCTACCTTCCACCTCCATCATACCCTTAAGTGCAGTATGTTATTCTCAACCGTATGTTTTACAGAACGAAACAATCTCAACCCTATTTTCTTTAAGCTATGTTCAAAGTTCTCTAACCCACACCTTCTTCTGACCTCTTCATTAGTAAACTTGTCCTGTCGTTTTATTCTTTACATTTCAATAAATTCAGTATCCCCTCTTAAATTCATACAGTTTCAGATGTCAGTGTATAAGAAAGAATAAGTAAGGCTACTCTAGGTTTTCACACAACCCCATAAAACCAAAAAACCCATAGCAGCCATATTAGTGTTTCAAACAAAAGAAATAATCAAAATTATTTTAATGTTAAAAGTACGCCAATGTGGCTGCTGTGATGTTAGGTGAAAACGGCCAATAATGTATCCATTTTCAGTTTATTTCCACAAAAGTAAATTTCTTGTTACAATGTATATACAGTACTTTAATTGTAAAAAGGTGAAAAACATACTACAGGTTGATGGTTCATCAGCATCATTTTTGCAATCGGAGTGTTTGTTGCACACTTTTTGCTCAGGGATACACTGACGATCAGAGCCACACTGGAACTGTCCTTGGGGACAAGCTGGAGATGTTGGTTTAGCTATAAGATAAAGTTTTCCATATCAATTGAGAAAATGGTACTTCATAAAACCTACCAAAATAGTGTTACTATTGCGGCATACCAAGTACCGATACTAGTCATAAACACTTCATAAAGTACAAAGTCAGTTTAAATTGATACAAGGTGGAAAAATTTATTTTCATGACTAAATGTATAACTCAACATTACAGTACGGTATGCTACTGTACCACAAAGCAATATATACTATATATATATAATGTAAAATCCATTAACAAAGGCGAAAAGGGGTTGTACTTCATGTGGAGGACAAAATTAAACAAGGTTTGTAATTGTCTGAAGAAAGTTAGAGTAATCTAGTATCTTTTTTGGATTGGTTTAAAAACCTACGTCCACTGTACAAAGTAGAAGAAGCAATGCAGCAAATGGATTTAGTGATCAAAACTGTGGAAAAAAAGTCAAACTTTCTATTTTTTAAAAAACTGACAATTATCAAAATTACTGCTTTCAATAAATGAGAACAGAATTATAATAACTAATAATTGATGGTTCTAGTGCAAAAAAGATGTACAGGAAGTGACTTTTGATTAGGTTTGTGTCTCTCCCTACATTAACCCTATTATGTCTTTAAAAACCTTGGGAGAATTTGGCTTTTCATACAGAGTCACTTACATCATTTTTGCACCAAGACCCTTTAATTTTCACTAAATCCAATACAGGAAAAGTCATTAAGTACTCACAACAGTTCAGTTCGTCTGAATTATCATGACAGTCATTTTTTCCATTACAGACATTAGTCAAGGAAACACATCTTGTATTTTTACATTCAAACTGACTTTTGTGGCAATGCTTTGCTGTAAAACATTAAACAAACAAGTATATAAATAAACATGGTTAGATATAACATTAATACAGTAAAATTTGAAAATTACTTAATTTTTTGCATTATATACACTCCACCCCAAATCAAACACCAATTAAAGAAATGTAGTGTACATACTACCTTTTAACCTAAGTATTACAACTCTCTACAGTTCAGTAGATATGGTATTGCATCGCAGTTTATGTTTATACAACTTAATGTCAGAGATTCCATTAGAAGGTGGCAACCAGCAAACTCCAGTGGCAACTCCCCACAATGGAGCCAGATTCTATGGAAAACATTCAATATCCTGAAGGCAGTCATCAATAAAAAAATATTGTTGTTATTTTGTCCTCTTTTTGTTTGTTGGGTGATTTTTGTAATGAGTTCTAACAATTTAATCAACACGTGTATGGATCAACAATGCAATATATAAAACGACTGATTAGTTGTTAATAGCTAAATGTTCTTTTCAGGAAGTGAGCCTTGTTAAAATTTCTCTTAGGAAAGGCAATTATTGTCAATGTTAATAAGTTAAATTCATTTTGCTACAGCATCTACTTCAAATTGCGGCTTACTGACAACCCTGTAATGTACTTACAGCCCATACTACAGATGTCAACCATCTTGCTTACAGTATCAATAATGCACAATACAGAAGATATGCAAAAATTAATATATACTATATGTTGATAAGTCAAAAGTTTCAAATATTTTTGGTAATTTTTGAAATCTTTACAACACAAATGCAGCAGCTGCAAAAAAATCTTCTTTTTTGCTGAAACATCCGAGAAATACTAAATAATGATTAAAATAGTGCTCAATGTTGAATGAAGATTTTAATATTTATTTTAAATTAATTATTGTGATTGCTAAAAAATCGATCTACCTGTATGCATATTATATTCCAAATTATTACTCAGGCTACCAGTGGTTGGCTGAGTCTTGTTTAAGCTTTTTGTCAATCGATCTATCGTGTCATGTTTGGGGAAATTGCCCAGAAGTCCTTGGAAATAGCTTTGATGAAAAAGGCTACACATATAAGTTTTTCAAATGAAGCTTTGTACAATTCGAGAAGGGATTCAAATTTTTTTCTACTGTAGTTTTCTGAAAGACGTTGCCCAATTAAAGTCAATTCAATAATTTAAGTATTATGGGACATAATTATTTCTAGAGTTTTTTTTTACTTCAAAATAGGATTATATTTCCTTGCATTTACTGCAAGTATTGTACAAAGGCTGGGAAGATTGTTGTGCTTGCTTCATGGCAATATACAAGTTTATGGTGAGATATCTGTGTCACACATGTTTGATATCAGAGAGCTGTTAAAAGTTGCATAATTAGATCTTTACAATTTGCATTTGCTGCTCCCTCGCAACATTAAATTTGAATTGCCTTAAACATTTTTCTTACTGCTAATAATTATCTGTAACTTTTAATTTGACTTGTACATGGATTGATTAACTCAGTCAATAACACTTTGCAAAATGTATCTATAAATAATTATGAGCTACATGTTTACTGCCAAACAAAAGCTGCAGCCTCTTGAATTTGTTTTTAGACACTGAATGTTGGTTTGTATTGCTGAGGTTTTTACGGCAAGGTTATCTTTCTACATTGTAGCCCGAGTAAATGCCTGCAGCTCCCTAATTTTATTTCTCAATTACACATACTGTAGTACCTACACTGTAATTCTCTTAAAAGTTCCTTTTAAAATATTCCCTTTCATTCAAATTGGCCTACCAAGCCTACTTCTTTAGTTTGAAAAATAAATAATCTCTAAAAGCACAACAGAAACGCTGGCTTAAAGTGATTGCTCTTGAAATGACATGCACTTCTTCTGTGCTTCTTTAAAGCACCAATAAGGTCATATTTCCAACTAATCTACTCTTTTTTAATTTTGCAACCAAAACTTCAACAGCAGTAGCAATTTGGTAACCAATATTTACTGCGGACTGCTGAAGTAAAACAGAAACTATCCTCCAGAGCCCAGTTGTTCAAAGGTTGGTTAAGTTTAACCCTGGGTTAAGCAAAAATTCAAACTGGAATTTCTTCTTTAAGAAAAGTTAAACAGTTAAAGACTGTTTGCATTTTTCAAGGAAAAGTCTTGTTAATTCCAAAATTACAGCTTAAGTTTCTCCTTGTAATTTTGAAAATAAGACTGTGGGTTAAACATTTAACCCTGGGTTAGTGCTAATGGACTTTTGAACAACTGGGCCCTGAAGTCACTACACTACCACTACTTTTCAATTAATAAAATTTTGAGACTAAAATGTAACAACCAGTCGAAAATATGTGGCCATTAATTTCGAGCCCTACCTGAAATTTAAGACATTAATTTTATGAGTTACATTCCATTCTTAAGAGATTTACTGTACAAGGCCTTAAAAAAACTCAAAATTATAAGAACCATCAGAGTATTCTGAATTGGTCAATTAACTGATTTAATTATTAGCAACTGGAAACTCAACATGCAAAGAGGTGCAATACTTACGACAGAGCTTTTCGTCGGTTCCATTATGACAATCAATTTCACCATCACACCACCAGCCTTTGTGAATACATTCTCCAGTGCTACACTGAACCTCATTGTCTGAACAATGTGGAGACATGCTGGGACAGCCAAGCTCATCAGAATTGTCCTTACAATCATTATCTCCGTCACATTGCCAGTCTGATCGAATACACCGCTTATTTAAGCATGTGAACTCACTTGATTTACAGGTATGAGGTTCTGACGAGCCAAAAATAATGAATAATCCACTCAAAACAGAGAAAATGATTGATATAAAATATAAACATTTGTAATTAACAAACTTTTGTTAAACAAGGTTTGAAACTTGCTCTCTTTGTTATTATCCAAGTGAATACCATTAAAACAGAATTTGAAATCCCTGGCCTCCTTAAAACATAGTACATGTATGCCAGGTTAGGAGTCAGAGTAAATAATGCAGTGGTACAAAAGGACGTTTAACTAAAATACTTTTGTAGCTACTACAGCCAGTGATATCTGCAGTAGCTATTTTGTCATGTAGGTTTGTGTAAAAGTACGAGGGATGTAAACTAATAATTGCCAGGCAAGTAGACATGCATTGGGCAATAGCAATCACACAGAGTACCCAAAAAGACGGGGCTTAATCCTTCTTTGTATTCGTATCGAAGTGAATACCGGCAATATTTAGTGTAAAAGCACATGTCTATTAATATATTGCTTTGTTCAGTACTCAAATATTCATGCACCTGACCAGGTCTACCAGCTAGCCAGTTTACCTGAAGGACAAGAGAGGGAGATTTCAGAGAAGAGCACTCAAGCACCCTGATCCTCGAGACAATCTATAGGTGTCAAGCATCATCCTGCTAGACACTAGGCATTCTAAACATTGCATGAAAGTGCATTCACATGGGTCAAATTCATATAACCTCATATGCTCAAAAAAAGGCTTAGTGCCACACTTAAGAACTAATTAAGTGATGCACTGAAATGTTTCAGAGCCAGTGGCATTCACCTAGTTTTGAGATAACATTATATTATTTCATTCCAAATTAGACTATTACTGCATACCAGTCCCTACAATACATCATGTGTATCATAGATTTCATTGTAGTCCCATAAAGTTTATTTGGCTATGATTATGAATACTTTTAATATATACAGGACTCTAAACTTCGCTGATACGGTCGCACTTGCAACTTAATTTTTTTATTTGTTACTAAAACTTCAACAATGGTCACAAATTTGTGATCAATTTACTTCTAATAAGCTAATAAAGATGACCACCAGAAGTTGCAACCTATAAGCACTATTTTTAAACTCTGTTTTTTTGCAACTAAAATTTCACTACCAGTTGCAAAAATGCAACCATAAAATCTTTTTAATCTCAAGCCCTGATATAAAAAATTATTATTAGTGAATCAAGTCAGACTTACGGCAATTTTCCTCATCAGAATGGTCCCCACAGTCATTGTCATAATCACACACCCACTGTTTTGTAATACATTTCTTGTTTTTGCATGTGTACTCGTCACTTTTGCATTTCACATTTTCTGCGAAATAAGTAATTTGTAAAGATCTATAAACTCAAGAGATAACTCACAGATATTGTACACAAGTGATACAGGACATCTACAATAAGCCCTTTGCAAGACTTGGTCACATGGTACAAATACACCATACTGGGACACAAAAGAATGTGCCACAGTATGCTCCACCGTGAAACAAAAAAGTTGACACTTTTCATGTAAATACTTTGAAATTATGTCTTAAATAATATAGCAAGTTTGAAAATTTTTTGAAAATCAAGATCAGGGAAACTGGTCCAAATACTGTACACATTTTGACCATGCAATAACCAATCAGAAAGCAAGATCAGGAAAAATGGTCTAAATACTGTACACATTTTGATCATGAAATAACCAATCAAAAAGCAAGATCAGGGAAACTGGTCCAAATACTGTACACATTTTGACCATGCAATAACCAATCAGAAAGCAAGATCAGGAAA
>JAOTRI020121595.1:0-12110 GCA_028564885.2 Zoanthus sanctaehelenae
CAACTACTTCATGTTACCTTCATAAGAGGGAGGAGGTGTGGATGCTTTCCCTGTCATAATCTTATGTCTCAAACCTCAGAACTAATATATACAACTACTTCATGTTACCTTCATAAGAGGGAGGAGGTGTGGATGCTTTCCCTGTCATAATCTTATGTCTCAAACCTCTGTTGTGCTGCTTTAGCTGACTCTTGGAGTTTAAAGTGATGTTACAGGCAGTGCAGTGGCATAGCTCGGTGTTAATGTTTTTCCCTAACTTCACTTCAGTTGGGTTTGTCATTGCTGGTGGTACTACTACATTGCCAGCAAGAACAGTATTCATGGGTTCCGTCAAAGCCTTTATTTTGCTATGGTGTGCTTTGCTTTTAAAGTGTTGCTGAGCTTGTATATCGGAATTGAATGATTTTTGGCAAATTTCACACAACATCAGTTGAGTGGATTTTTTGGATGTAGAACTGGTTGTGGAGTTGTCAACCTTACCAAATGATGTCACAGGTTGTGACTGAAATGGTGTTATTGCTGTACTTGTGTCTGACAACACTTCAGGTGGCTGAAAATTAGCACAAGCTTTTTCAACTTTCACATACCTGATAGATCCTTATTTTTATACACATGCAATGTCCCAATTTTTTTTAAGTTTATCACTTAATCTTTTTAAACCAGGTAACTTTTTTTAACAACAAACATTTAAATTTTGTTGAGGTTTATTTATCGGCTGTCTGAAAAAAGGCTTTCTTTTTATGTTTTTTTTCTTTCTTTTTATCTTTTTTCTGCCAAATTTTCTCCTCCAATAACATCCTGCAAAAGTCTGACAGTATCGTCATCATCATCAATCCAGTTTTAATCCAGTTTTATCCCCGTAAACGAGGGTGGCTGGATTTAACCAACTCTGCCAGCAATCTCTCCCACTCCCACTCTCCATCTCGCTCAATCCATTGCATCCTCCCTCTTCAAACCAACACTCCTACTCTCCTTCTCCACCTGCGATCTCCATGTCTTCCTCACTTCCAATTTCCCTCACTTCAAACTCCAATATCTTCCTCAAAACATGGCCATCATCTTTCCTTAACAAATGCCCGAACCATCTCACTCCATTTGCCTTTGTCATCTGAACCACTGTTTCCTTCAATCCCAACATCTCCATTAGGTCTTCTGTCCTCCTTCTCTCCACCAGTTTCATACCATACATTGCTCTCATCATTGCTCTCTCGGTTCTTCTCAAAATCACTATCTCATTCTCCCTCAAACACCATGTCTCACTCCCATATAACATTGCTGATCTCACATAACTCCGATAAATCATTCCTTTCATCTGCAGCGAGAACCTTTTTGAGTTCAGCAACTCTCCACATTCCTTGAATTTCACCCAACCAATTCTCGCTCTTGCCGTTACAGCTGCCTCACAACCACCACTTGCGTTCACTATATCTCCCAAATAGTAGAAACCTCTCACCGATTCCACCTTTTCACACAACTCAATATAATTAAGAAATTTTACCATGTAACTATATTCAATTAATCATCAATTGCCAAAATAAATCAAGGGATAAATTTTATACTGGCACTTTTCTCATGACAGAAAATTACTATAAAGTTATGGTTTAGGACAGGGTTAGTTTGTACAATTAAATATTAGTATGCCTCAATATCTAGATAAATTTTACCTAATTTGATATTACTCAGTCAATCTTATCTATTAATATAGATTTGTCATTTTTAGCAAATCACTCATCAGTTTTCATTGATTAATTGGCCTTTTGCAATTAGATGTAATGTGACATATCCAGCGTTTTAAAAAAATTTAGTTATAACCAATTAATGTTTACAAATGGAACAGCAGGTTAAAATCAGTAAGAAGATAACTAACTTCAAGATACTTGTAAAATATTGTTACTTTTGCTGATCAGCCCAGTTCCCCCTTTGGGCCCCTATTGTTGTTATGCTAAATCATTTCGACCCTAGTGGCCAATGGGACCGGCGCTTATCTCCGGTTTCTGTAGTGTTAAGCGGATGAGAGTCAATGACTCCCCCTGGACGGGACACTAATCCATCACAGGTTAGCTCCCGGCAGACGCTGGTACTCATCTACCTACCCCGGAAGGATGGAAAGCTGAGTTGACTTAGGTGGAAAAGAAGGCCACACAAAGATTCAAATCTCGGCAAAGTGCCGGAATCGAACTAGAGACCTTGTGGCTGGAAAGCTGAGATCTTACCAACTGCACCAACCACGTCCGCCGTTGTTATGCATCTATCAATATTATGTCTGTGAGGAAGGGGGGGAAGGGGGCTCGAGAAGGTGTGGGGATTTGACATTTTTCTGAAAATTTTTTGTCGATGTCCACTTCCTGGAGACGAAATCTTTTGTCAAAAAACAAAAGTCCCCACCCTGGGGCAAACCAATCTTGAATCGGATGAGAATGACAACACTGAACAAACAACAACTTGAAAACAATATGATGGCTATTAAAATTGAAATTTATAAATTAACATACCTTTGGCTAAAAGGCTTTTACTATCTTCAGCATTTACTGCCCTTTTTAAAATTTTTCCTCCGCCTATATCTCTCCAAACCTTGCACAGCATTTTTGCTGCTGTTCACCGGGAAGTTTCCACCATGCAATGATATACAGTATGCCTGAAACTCGTTTCCTGGCTGTCTCGGCCGAATGTCAAAAGTCCTCACCCATGGGCAGAAGTGCTGGGTCAAAAGTCACTTCCCGGGGACATCCTAGTGTGTCAAATCCCCACCCCTTGCCTGACCCCCCATCTCACAGGCATAGCATTGATAATTGCATTAGAGGAAACCCCTCATTCGAAGAGACCACGTTGTTAAAAAGTTTGTTGTAATTGCGAGTTAACTAGTTGACATTTATTTTGAGTGCTATATTCATATGAAACTTCCAACATGGTGTCAGAAGTGCGTAGAAGTTTATAGTTTATATTGTGCAGAGTTTGTAGGGTGATTTCACCAAGATTACATTGGATTTGTTTTTCCGCTCGTTCAACGATCAAACGATAGCGATCATTCAATCACTTGGCCGAGTAAGAGATATTTAATGGCCCAAGCCTGGGCCATTAATTATTGATGTTCAAGCAGCAGATAACTGGAGAAAGTTTCGAAAGAGGTTCGAAATCTACCAAACACTGAAACAGCATACCATTAGCATATCTACTAGCATCCTCCACAGATTGTTTCAATAAAAAGTGGGTACATGCAATACAGAGCTGCAATTAAAATACTTACCGTACATAAAACGGTCTTAGAACTCTCTTGAATAGCTTCAATAGCCTCGGCAATTTTCTGGGCAGATTTTACTTTATTCTGATGGCTTTTTCCCTGATAATGGGCGGCCGACTGAATCTGGGAATTAAGAGAAACTTTGCAAATATCACAGAAATATTGAGTAACATTTTCGGGTTTTGTTGGCTTTACTTTTACGCCAAGGACTCCAACTCTTGTGTTACTCTCCTGTGTGTTCAATGAAAGCTGAAAAAAGGAAGAAGATGACTCTCTTACGGCTTTGCCAAACGTTGTATATTCACTCACAATGTCTGCCATCTTGTCATATACCAATAAACTCGTACCAGATCCAACACTGTAGGAACAGGTTGTTGTTGTCATAGTAATTATAATCGTCTGGAAGACTGGTACTGACTTTTAATAGCTAGCTAGTATAGTGACCAGATTCCATCAAACCACCCTTTTCGAGAGAGTCACTTTTATTACAAATTCTACAAAAAACAGATAATTATGTTTATACAGATCAGATAATTATTGATATGAAAAGTAAGAAGTTTTAATGATGATTAATAAAAACACAGCAACTCAAAATGGACGGAGAAAAATTTCAAGGATAAAGATTATGGAATGAGATAAACTAAAATACTCGATTTTTTTTACGTTTGTTTATTCGATTTCTTTTAAAAGCTTGCAGAAAAAAACGCCTTGAGATGTTAGGCAAGCGGAAGTAAAACGCGAGACAATATAAAAAGAGTTTAATAAGTAATTCCCAGGCTTCGCTCGAAAAGGGCGGTTTGTCGCGTCGGATGGAATCTAGTCACTACTCTTATCGTGTTACGGACACCACAGGCAGAGTCTAAAGCTGATCTTGCACGAGGCAATTTTTTGTGCAACTTGTCTCGCAACGCCGTTGCGAGACAAGTTGCAAAGGGGGTGTTACACGGCGCAATGGCTTCTGCAACTTGAATTTTGTAACTAAAATCATTGCGAAAAGTAGAACTGGATTTTACTTTCGGCAATGATGTCTGCAATTTGTCTCGCAACGATTTTAGCCATTGCACGGGGTGTTACACGCTGTAATGGCTCGTGCAACTCGTTTCGCATTGGCGTTGCGAGACAAGTTGCACGAAAAATTGCCTCGTGTAACATCAGCTTAAGCCACAGGTAACCATTGTGCGCACAGCCGGCAATCAGAAACGAGAAAAATACGTGTCCATCTCGCAAAACCCCATAATCCCATATTTAAGGGTCAGTTACTGGAAGTGAGCAGTTTATAATAATACAACAATGATGCAGTTTTTTTATTTCTAACGCTTTACAAATAAATACAGGTTTTAACAGTTAGAGGGTCTTAGAAAATCCGCTGGGTGGTTCACATGTACTGGCGCAAATTTGCAGCCGATAAGAAGTGCCCTCAGTTTAAGAGACAGACCATAACACCGCGGGATCACCACCCTGCTCTTTGCGAGAAGTGTGTGAGTTCTTTTACGCCCCCCACAGAGAGATCGAGAGATTGGACTTAACGTCCTTATTCGAGAGTTTGTTTACAAATACTAATACCCACGAGCTGGCAATAAAATGAACGAGAAACGCAAATAATGGACAAGGCAAAACCGAGTCCATTATAAGAAATTTCGAGTTCATTATATCGCCAGCAAGTGGGTATATTTCTAAACAAACTACGAACTGAAACTGTAAAAGTAACTAACCCTTTTAATAAGCAAGCTGGGTTCACTGCATTGCAAGGAGTGCCTTACAAAACGAACTTCAAGCATGCAAGAACCGAGTTTAAGCAACTAGTAATTAAATAAGTACATAATTAACATTGCATATTAAGTTCAAATCAAGGGTTCATTAACGTCTTTGAGTAAAACACGTTAATGAACCCTTGGTTCAAATAGAATAACAAAGAATCAACAGAACTCTTAAAAATCAATGTAATGAAAAAAATTTTCAATTAAACAAATGCGAAAGGAAACTTTTACTGAAATTTGCAAAAAGCTGAAATTAAATTGCAAATTAAAATCAGCCAAAATACCTTGTTTTAGACTTTATCAGCATATCCTTTGGGAAGTTAGTTCAATATTTTAATAAAGCATTAGAAGAACTCGACCAGCATTTGAAATGCTTTCTCACCAGGGACCGCGGAGCAGGAAGGGCTGGGGGACTATAGCCCCCCCAATAATTTTACCGCCATTTTGAATTTTACAAAATTAGTGAGCAAAGTGTAAATTTCGCTTGTAAATTTCACTTTATCTACAAATTTTAATATGTTCCAGATGTCCCTCAAAATACTGGAAGCCTTGATTTCTGAGATTAAAAATTTCAAATTTTCCCAGACCCCCTTAAAAAAATTCTGCCAGCCCCCTCAAATAAAATTATGCTCCGCGGCCCTGCAAAGATTTCCTTGGTAGCATTCTACACATTGACATAGCACTTGTTGTTGTACAACTTTTTGGTATGCATCTTTCAATGTTATCCCTGTGGGGGTATGGAGGGTGGGTAAATAGAATTCCTTTCCCCAGGGGAGAGGGTTTTGATGTTTGAGACTCATGCAGGGACAGATAATAAAATAAGAGATAATTATATGTTCTCAAGGAGGGGAATTTGATGTTAATTGATTATCTTTCTATATCCCTGGTTGTAGATGTTATCATTTTCAGATAGTAAAATATTGGTTCATACTTATTATTGTATGCAGTTATTGTATGTATTACAATAGAGGTTTAAAGGTTTGGGTAATGGTTAGTTTGCATAATGGCACATGCCAATTTTATGAACATTTTATCTATTTGCAGGTGTTCCAGATGGAGGAGGAATGAGATCGTTGTCATGGAAGGTACAGAACAAAATTATGATTACACCTGTAACTGCGGTCAGGTTAGCCTGATTGGTAAGGTGCTAGTCTATTGTGCAGGAGGCTCGAGTTCTATTCGTGGCCAGACCAACACTCAGAGGAGAAAGTTCTACCTTTGCTCTAACATTTGCAAGTTGTCATTTAGCAACAAAGACATTAAATTATAGGCCTTCAAAAACTTCTGTGTTTGGCCAGCAAGAAAAAACTTGATACCCAAATTAAATCATAATGCTTATTTCAAATTTAAAATGAATAAAGTTATTAAGGCTGTAAAAGTTGTTAAAAAATGTATTTGGTTTTTAAGCAATACATTTTTTAACAACTTTTACAGCCTTAATAACTTTATTCATTTTAAATTTTAAAGCGAACTTATGTCAATTATTTCAAATTCCTTGGTCATTTTGTATTTAGAGTATTAGCTGTAGTCATTTCTTTCTCTAGTTGCTGCTTGGCTATCTTCCTGCTGAAAGAAGATCCTGGTCTGATTATCTGCAGAAACAAAGGTAAAAGTGCACCTAACCCCAAACTTAGGAAGTTAACCCCAAAAATTTTTTTGTTCTTAAATAAATTTTAGCATTCTCCATATTACTGATTCAAAAAAATGTTTTGATTTGGTCAAATTTGCGATTTTCTATGAATTTTTTAAATCGGCAAAATTTTTGTTCTAGTCCAAGCAAGGAGAGATCTGGGGCGAGTAGAGCTATGATGTCAATTCCAGAATCACATGAAGCGATACACCTCGAACTTCATCTTTTTGGTTGCTGCAACCAGCAGCAAAGCAAATTGTAGGCATTTCCTTCGCACGCAATTGAGAAATAATGAGTGAATTATGTTGAAATCACTTAGATGGTGGGAAATAGGTGATGGAATTGACGTCACTAGTCCCACTCCCCCGGTGGTGGCTTCACTTGGACTTAACGAAAATGGCATCTTTTTTGGTGGGATTTTCTGCAATTCAAAAAATCACAGAAAATCGAGAATTAAACCAAATTAAAAAAATTTTTCGAATATGTATTCTGAATAACACAATTAACAAAACTAGTTCTTGGAGCTTGTAACATTAAGATGAAACCAGTTTGATTTAACCCTGGAATTCTCCTATAAACAAAATCATTAAATTATATTCATGAAATAAGAAAAATAAGTGATAAGCTGCCGTGGTTAGCTCAGTTGGTAATGTGCGAGAGACTTAAAAGAACCCACACACTTCTCGCAAAGAGTAGGGTTGTGATCCTGCAGGTGTTGTGGTCTGTGTCTTCCATTGAGGGCACTTCTTATCGGCTGCCAAGTTGCACTTTAACATGTGAGGCACTCTGGCAGACTTTCTTAGACCATTAACTTTCTGACCTCATATGTGATTGTGCATCTCATTGAGCTAACTGTGCCGCAATGACATGAAGACAGTATTTAAGCTGCACAAATTTGGAAACTTGAATGTTATGAAAACTTGATATAAGAATGTCAAGAGTAGAGGCTGGTGGGAGAGTAAAGCATTTTCCCATTGAAGTTTGATGCAGGGGTTTATTAGGGAACTGGCTAAGATCTTGGTTGTTTGCAATTGGTCATCGTCAAGTGAGTAGCCTCATTAAAGAAATCCAAGCTCGAGGTAGTTGAGAAAGCCAGTCACTGGACTTGGCTGAAGAGTAGTGATGAGGTTTGGCTTGAAAAACCAGTCAAAATAGTTAGTTAGGTGTGGTAGTGTGGTGGTTGGATTGGTAGAGTCAATGTTGTGAGAGCTAGTCAATGGAAAAGTTTAAGTTTCACATCAGTAAGGGGGGCAGTTGCACTGATAATCGTAGAGAGGAAGGCCTGAAAACAACCTGATAACCCAGGGTAACTTCTCGCTGTCCGGTATGTGGAGCAGTTTGACTTAGTAGCTGCAGTTGTACTTACTGTTTTTCAATTCCTAGTTAGGAAAACCCATATAGAAAACAATTTACTGGCCCTCCAGGTTTTAGGGGTTAGCTTAAAAAAAGCTTAATCCTTTTACTAGTTTTTGACTTTCCCTGGACGGGACACTAATCCATCGCAGGTTAGCTGTTAGCAGGTGCTGATACTCATTTACCTACCCCGGAAGGATGGAAAGCTGAGTTGGCTTAGGCAGAAAAGAAGGCCACACAAATATTTGAATTTCGGCAAAGTGCCGGGATCAAACTTGGGACCTTGTGGTTGGAAAGCAGAGATCTTACCAATTGCGTGAGAATGACACGTAATATTTCTATTAGAAACTTGTAGTAAAACACCTTCTGGTACTAGAACCATTTTCATGGTCACAGATCTCAATTCATTGTGTATCGGTATGTTGTTTGCAGTTATTCCCAACCAGCAGCTCATCAGGGAACCTACCTTCACAAGTAAGAAACAAAAGATTAACATTAATCTGTTATCTTTTATCTTAAGTTTATTAATATTTCATGTATAATAATAAAAAATAATAATAATGATGATGATAATGATAATGATAATGATAATAATAATAATAATAACAACAAAGTCTTTATGTAAGTGTCAAGTCTTTCTAGGTGACCAAAGGCCTACTAATTGAGGACACCATCTTTACCACTCTAAGGTGGACGGAGACCTTTCACAATATAACACAAACACATAAACACAGACAGAGGCAGATCCAGAAATTCTAGAAGGGGGGTGAATAATACAAAGAATTTACCAGTGACTCTAGGAGAAGAAGGGTAGCAAGTACAACAAATGTACCAGAAAATTGAAGAAAAGGGGGGTGAAAATTCACCCAATTCACCCCCCCTATTTCTGCCCCTGAAAGCAGCAACTGCTAATACGTAGCAGCTGTATTCACAACAATGAAAAGAAAACATTCTTCTGTAACTAACAATGATTTTGATAAAAAAGCTTCAACTATTAATTTCACAATGGCAAATTATGTATCACTTCATTTACTGAACAGAAGAGCAGTCAGGAGTAATGTAAAGTACTGGGTATTACTTCGTGTAGAGGACACAAAATCTAACAAGGTTTGTAATTGGCTGAATTAAGGCTGGGGTAAGCTTTATCTTTCTTTTGATTGGTTCCAAAATTTGTGTCCTCTTCAAGAAGTAATAGTCAAAGTACCATTATATAAAACAAAACAACTTATGAAAACTGCTGTAAAATGCTGATCTGCTTGATCTTTCAGTGAACATCTTTTCACATACTACTTTATTTTTGCTGCACATTTTTTGTATTGACTATACAACTTTTTTCACCAATGAAAAGAAACAAGCCGATTCCTACAAATAAACTTAATGTTGTCAATAGTATGTTATAAGAATTTTGTTTCCTTATAATCAGTTATATATCTCATTGAAATATGTAAACATACACCATGCAAACCTGATCTAGAATTGTATATAAATTCCAGTATTGTTTGTGGGAATGTATACTTTCAACACTGAGTGAACTAGCTATATAGCTATTCAAATATAAAGCAACCATTAAAACCCTTATGGTTTCAATATTAGTTTAATTATATCTTCTGTAGGAACCCAAGTCTGCTTGTTAAAACTACATGAGGTATCTGAAATCATAAATTAAAAACAGCTGTGCATAAGATCTTATCAAAGCAACTGGCCTGCCCTGGGTACAACACAAACTCTAGCATACTACTTCACTGAAACAGATCTCCTAGCCTGTGTAGTGAGCACAAAAAAGGAGAGGGAGTCTTATTAAAGATGAAAAGAATAAAAATAATAGAGGACTGGAGAGAGGGAAGGAAAGGGAGGACTTGCCAACTTGTAAACTCTTCTTTATCAGTCAAAATTTGACTGTAAAATGTTGATTGGTAGAGGAGACCTGTGAGAAATTTTAATTTAAAAAGCTGACGTGCATGACGTTAAAGTGCTATCCAAACAAATAGAGTTTGCCCCAGCTAACAGCTGGCAAGAATTCAGTAACAAGTCTCATGTTGATCCATATTTCAGCTATTTCTGATGATTTTTTCAATTTTAGTTGTGGTTAATGAGTCAGAACTTTGTATTTTAGTTTTGACATGAATTCAATTGGTGGATGTAAAAGAGTCTCTCTGCACTATGAATGCAACAAAATGCTCCCTTTCGTTGCCCCTTTCCACTCCACGATATTCTTATTTTATAGAACACTCCCTTTTTCAGCTTGAGGTGCAGGCTACATCTGTTTACATGGCTGTTCACTTAAACTCATGGCAGATTCATACTAAATTCACTTTCTTGTCTTAAGTCATACATCCAGCTTGAAAATCATTAACTTTCATTTGACAGAACTTAGTTTCATCATGTACCATTTAATGCAATGAACATATAAAATTGTTTTTACCTCGACACTATCTCTGTTGGATCCCCCCACCCCATCTACCCTCAAAAACAAAGTGTCAGTATTATAATCAATATAATTATATATGTACATTATTTAAGCACATCCTGCTTTCCAAATTCTTTCACTTTCACCCAAATAGATGCTCCATACTGTTCATGAAGGTGTTTAAAAATTGTTGTGCTAGGCTCAGTAAAGCCAATAGGATCACAGTTAACAGACATTGCAACATTCCGAAATTTGCCTTTGTCTACCATTGCTAAATCAACGTTATCATAAGTACTTTTCAAGTTGTTCCTTCGCCGTTCTGATTTTGACCTCTGCTGTCTCACAGGTCCTGTGTTGAACTTTGACTCTAAATGAAGAGAGCGACTCTTACATTCTGTTGATTGTAAACCCTTCACCCCATGATCCTCATTACGAAGCATTTCAAACCGTTTTAATTCTGAAAAACTTGGCATAGACATTAAGTCATCACTTGGATTTGGAATAGTGTAAATATCACTAGCTTCGTTAAAACAATATTCAGCTCCTATTGGCAATTCAGTTTCTTCATTATTGTCAATCAAATGTCCCACTGAGGGCTCGAATAGACCCAATGAAGCTTGAGATTCTAGCTCACTTCTTCTAGAGAAACCAGACTGAGCATTTTCTTGCACGAGGTCTAAAAGTAATTCATTACTATAATGGAGGGATTTCTCCTTTCCTATGCTATCAACTAAATTAGAAATACCGCTTTTAGCCGACTCAGTCGCGGAAATTAAGGAAGCCTCAGTAAATTCTTCCAACTGGGAAGTGTTAGATGAGGCCGAAAGCCGGCTTAGTTTATTAGATAGTTCCTCCACCATCATTTTCATGTAATCATAGTTAGCATGAGTTATTGCTTTCATCCACGATTCCATTTCTTGTGGTGTGTCTGCACCAAGTACATAAACTCTGTTACCATCGCCTCCAAAGTTTATCTGAAAGGCGTAAGGTTCCCCACACATTGCCAACTCAACATGGCAGTTTTCAAGCACAATTACTCCAATAGGTTCTTTGTCAAATTTCCTTTCAAAATAATAGAGTAAGTTTCCCTTAAGGACGAACCATCTCCGTTGATAACCTCTGTTTAACTCACCTTTCTTGTTCAAATATCCTTCCTTGTCAGCGGGCGCGGAAGAAATGGAATACTGCGCTATGCTTTTCTCGTTAATTTTCATATCAAAACTGTTCAATCGGGTACGTACTATCAAAATATGCCTTCCATTAGATCGTGAACTAAAAATATGGTCGTATACTTTTAAAGTAATGATCGAGATGTCACTTTCAGCAAATAAATCACTAACTTCTTTCCTGTATATGTCACGTGATTAAACAAGGCCGCGCGTTACGTGTCATACTGGTAACAAGTCAATTGTAATTGGAATGCGTTCGGTGTGTAAATGTATATAGAAAGAATTAAGAGAAAAATATCATATTTATGCGCTCGGCGGGAATCGAACCCCACATCTTCGGTTACTAGTCCGATGTGTTAACCACTACACCACAAGGACCAACCACGCTGGCAACGTAGCCGAACAATGTTATGTATATGGTAACTGTGGGGGTTCCCAGGGCGATATATTTCTCTATTGATAAGTTGAACACCGTAATGTTTGGTACGCATATATGGTATTATATGTTGACAAATGTAATTGGAATGCGTTCGGTGTGTAGATATACATAGAAAGA
>JAOTRI020121605.1:0-12110 GCA_028564885.2 Zoanthus sanctaehelenae
CAACAAAATTCAGACCTAGTACTGAGATATAGTGAAGTTTTTTAGCATTTTTTCAGTTTACGGATAGAGCTACAGCCATTTCTTTGTGCCAATCTTGCCTCAACGTGTTTCCCCCCATTTGCACAACCCAAATGCATTCTAAGATACCCAAAAAATTTTGACAAGGACAGACAGCATTTCCTGCAATAATCATTTTTTTACTAGAGCCTCCACGGAGTTCTACCAAAATTTTATGCCTGTACAGTGTTCCTCAGTCGTCAAAATTCCAAAAAATGCATTGGCAACTCAGTGAATTTGCCTCTCTTCGAGCTTCAAACCCAACTTCTTTTGGTGCCTTTGGAAACCCACGAAGTGGAAATATGTCGTAAAAATTGCTAAAAAGTGTCATACCTCACTGGTTTCTTTCAGCAAGTAAGCTTAAATGCTACCTTCAAGCTTCATGATTGTATCCAGTAATGGGTAAACAAGGCTCGAAAATTAGCAAGAATCCACTTTAAAGGCGGCTGCAGCAACAACAAGACACTTCATTGACACCATCGCCTCACAAACTAAAACGCAATACCTGGGTACTACACAACGTGGGATGTTTCCTTGGCAATGCCTAATATGGACTAGAGAAAGCTAATTGATTGTTTTGATACAAAAAAATCGAAAAACTTAATGGATGGGAAAGGGTCAAATAAATTTACATCACTTTATTTACTGTTAGTGATGTCATTTGCCAGAGGCTAATGTTTAATCGGTTTACGGCTCAGATCTTTGCATGAAAGTCAACTTTGCAGAGCAAAAAATACTGGAGAAAAACCCTCTCAGCCCACATGTGGAGCCCAGGAATCGATCCTAAGGGCATGCTTCACAACCTAGACACAAGTAGTTGATAAATAAGTGCAGAAAAAAGGTTTAAAAAGTTTATATTTTTTAATGATTTTTAAAAAAATATATAATTTAACAGTAGCTGGGTACTGTGTTTAAAGTAGAAGGGTCCACGTGTTAATACCCTGGAACTGGGTTCTAATACAAACCCTGGGTTGAGCCCAGGGAACAATTCCAGAGCGTCTTGTTATTTCAAGTTTGTAATTTCTTCTTGACATCTGTTTTTTATTAGCCAAGTACCATCTTGCTTTCAAGTTTGTCAAGACAGAATGTAAACTTGTAAGAAATCTCCTGAGTGTTCATGGCTTTAGAGAGGTACATTATAATAAATAACATTATAATAAATAAAATATTTTAAAATTTCTCAACCCAATTACAGCTAGCAGCTTCTATTTTTCAACTACTGTATATTTTCAAGCTAATTCAACCTGGAAATGTAATAAAGTTTAAGCGTTAGAATAATGTTGAAATTCTGGAAAATTAGTTGTTTGAAATGATTGCTTAACCTTAAACAGTTTAAATTCAAAGTACTTTTGCCATCAGTTTTAATAATCTTCTACAGTTGCTTGGTTTATAGATTATCCACCTTCAGATGAAATACTGGGCAGGATAATGGACAAGTACATTGATTCTTAGTTGACATTAATTACATCCAAGTCTTACGTAGATTAAAGTACTGTCAGTTTAAAAGCAATTTTAATATCTTAAACTTTTATCCAACAATGGCCACACTTCTCTCCTCTATCCCCAGGTATAACTTAGGTTACTTCAGATATCACTTTTCTTCCTTCTCATTGTAAATGAACGAAACTGCAACACAAAGCACAAGTCCTAAAACTTCAAAGTTAAGAAATTACGTCTGGTATGGGGCTTTATCAGCCTTCCCAACCTAGTGGTCCGAGTTATAGGAACAGTAGGGTCAGCTGTGCTATCTCCCACAGTTGAGGACAGGTCAGGAGAGTGATCTAGTGTCTTGTCACTCTGATTAACCCCAGGGCTTGCTAAGTCAGGCACAGATGGTGGAGTCCTCTCAGGAGTTGAAGGTGTTGAACAGCTGTCACTCCCTTCCATATCGTCATTAGATATTGGCCCAGGGTACTGATCATTTGAATCAGTTACTTGTCTGGGACTACTATCATCATGCATCATGTGATCTGCATGAACAAACCAGTGTCTGTTGCCTTGAACTCTAACTATATATGAATTTGGACCCTTGATATCTACCACTGTACCCGAAATCCATTTTCCCCTACCTCCTCGCATATTTTGTACCTGCACATTTTGGTACATGTCATATGACCTAAAATGAGGATGGGAACCATCGTGAAAAGATTTGGATGCAATCTGTTCCTTCACAATTTTCTTGTGGAGGCTAGGCTTAACAAGTGTGTTGAATCATGTTTGCCTTTAAGAATTCCTTTAATACACCAGCTATAAACTGAGGGGCCATTTTCAGTATCAACCTGATCAGGCAGCCAAAATCTAGCAAAGAGACATCTGAGGGTTGTTACAGTGGCAGAAGCAGTAGTAGAAGACATAGAGAATACCTCCAAGCATTAAGAATGGCTGTCCACCACTAGCAATAAGTGTTGGCCCTTAATCTCACAGTAGTCTACATGTATTTGTTGCCAGGGCTCATGGCCACAACAACATGGGCACTGGCTTAATTAGGTGATCTCTGGGCAGCCTGCAGAACAGGTGGAGCAAGAGACCACCAGGTTTTCAATATCTTGGTCAAGCCAGGGCCACCACACAAATAACCTGGCCAATGCCCTCATCCTTGACATTCCAGACTGACATTGATGGAGCTCAGATAGCATGTGGTGTTGTAGCCCACATGGAATGACCACCCTTCTGCCCCACAGAATACACCCATCTTCTACCGTTAGTTCATGCCGATATAGGAAATAGGGCTGGTATGTTGGCTCGCCGCAGTGATATGGCCAACCTGACAAAATATTTTCATAGACTACTGAAGAAGTGAGCCTTGCTATGTCGGATGCTGCTACCGGTAGGGTATCGCATATGGTGCGAAATACATAGTTCTCATCAGGATCAGCCTAGCTAGGATCCCCAACAGGAAGACGGCTGAGAAAGTCTGTATTGGCATTCTCAGCAGAGGATCCATACTGAGTTTTTTTCTGGCATCCACTGCTGCATCTGAGCAGCAGCTAGAGATGGGATACCTGATGCAGGACCAATTAAAGTAAACTGTATACAAAAAAGGGTACAAATGGAATTTTTTAAGACCAAATATGATGGCTAATCCCTCCCTTTCAATCTGGGCATAATTATTATGCTCAGCAGCACTAAGGGTGCGAGAAGCAAAAGCAATAGGATGCTCATATCCATCATCAAGTCGATGGCTTAGAACAGCCCTGATTCCATAAGGACTAGCATAATGACTTTGAGGGATCGAATTGGACTAAAACCAGGTCACTTCATAAAATTTCCTTAGCCTTGGGAAAAGCTGTTTCACATCGTTCAGACCACATCCAACTAGAAGTATGATTTAGTTGGGCATTGAGGCCAAATTAGGGACACACTTCCTATAGAAATTGACCAACCCCCAAAAAGACCTCAATTCAGATACAATCTCTGGCCTGAGTGCCTTCTGAATAGCTTCAACCTTACCTAGAAGTGGATGGGTGCCCTCTGCATGAAGACGATGACCTAAATATTTTACCTCATCTTTGTAGAACTCACACTTGTTGGGGTTCAGTTTCATGTTAAACTGCTCAAGCCACTCAAAGACTTTAGACAACACATGGGTGTGTTGTTCCAAACTGTTGATAACAATAAGAATGTTGTCAATATAGCAAAACACATTCTTAAGCCTAGCCAAAACCTTAACCATGCACGACTGAAAAAGGCCTGGTGTAGTTTTTACACCAAAACTTAGCCTCCTGGAAGCTATCAGACCTCTCTCAGTATTCAAGCAATTTACCAAGTTGGCTTGCTTAAGTTAATTTCTTTTATCTTTGGACAACTTGGGACACACTCTATGCAAATGTCCTTCTCGTTTACAAGCTTGGCATGTTAATTGTTTCAATATACATTTATTCCATGAGTGATTCAAACCACAACACTTACAGAAGACCTTCACCTTGTACACTTCATTAATTTGTGCTGATCCTACATTAGGAGATTCCTCGTGGTCTTTTCTCATTGTCTGCATGTGAGACATTGCCAGCTCATCAGACACACACTTCAACTTTGCTTTTTCAAATGTAAGACGTACCTTCTTGGTAAGAAGATTTTTCTGAGTTCATTCCAATCTTTTTTAATCTCACATTGAAATCCACCACCGACTTGTTGGCATTTTGAGTGGCATTCCAAAATTGATAGTGTTCAGCAGTGATTATAGATTTAGGATCAAAATGATCCATTACAATTTTCTTTAATTCTTCATAAGACTTAACTCCAGGCAAGGAAGGATTACATAAATTCTTGAGAGTCTTGTATGTTGAAGACCCCATGCATATGGTGGCCAGAAACAAAATCAGTTGACTCTCCACATTGACCTCATTTATCTTCATAAATGCCTCCAATCTGTCACAATAATCTTTGAAAAGCTCACCTGCCTCGTTAAACAGGCTAACATTACCAAAAACAGCCAAAGCTTGTCGCCAGTTTAATATCTTAAGCTATTTTTTATCCAAGAATGGCTGCACTTCTTCTTCTTTTTCCCTAGTCCTCTGAGGTATGTAACTTGGGCTAGGATACCTAAGAAATCACAGCAATAAGTTTAATTGTTGCGAGGAAGGTGAGATGTCTCCTATTTGCAACAGAGTGTAATCTGTGGATGTAACTAGTGTAATACATACAATCAGCAGTTCAAGTCCACTTCATATTGAGACTTGATTCAAGGATGTCACTAGCATATCAATACGAACAATACATGTGATCATGCAGCCATTCAACTCAAAATACATTTAAGATCATTCACTATAATTGTGTATTGGCTCGTTAGAGAGTCTGCATTTTAAATTTTGTTTCCCTTTAGAGAATATTATGAGCCACTAGGCTCGAAAGGATTTAGCTTAGAGAATATTCATACAGTAAATCTCTAAAAGGAAACCAAACTTAAATACACAAACAATATTTTTAATTAAGATTTGCTTATTAAATAGCACGTAGTACAATGTGGCTTTTGTCAGTAGTTGAAAGGGGGTGATTACCAGTACTACAGTATGTATGAATTAATTTATATTATGTATAATTACAGTGTGTTTATATTGATCTCTTACAGGTTCACCCAAACAGTTCAGACTTCAATTTGATGTGGACTGGCTCACATTTGAAGCCCTATACATTGAGAGGAATGCATGAGTTTCAAAAAATCAACCATTTCCCCAGGTACTCTTTTGCGTAAGATTTTGTTCTGCAACTCAACAGAAATGAAATTGTTAAGGTTTTGGGAAAATAATGAACATTAAAAGCTAACAGAATCAGAATAATGTCAATATAAAATTAATAATTATAATAAAGGTTGCTATGATTTGTGGTGGAGTTGTGTGGAGTATGTGATCTTTTAGGGCAGAGAAAACCTGTGTGGGTTTAAATCCCTGACTCAGACTAATAAATTATTTTGTTCTTGGTGATCCCAGGAACAATTCACTGTGCTTTGTTGGGATTATTAAATGTAGAAGAGGGGGATGAAACTGAAAAGCCCCAATAGGAGAGTTACTGTACATCAAGTTATTATTATTTAATTATTGATATTATAATATACTGTACTTACGGCATATAAGCAGTACTTCTGTGTTTATATTACATTGTAGAAGTATTGTTCATTATATGCTCTAAGTGTATAATAATAATAATAATAATAATAATAATAATAATTATAATAATCATCATCATTATCATGATAATAATAATCATTATAATCATCATGATAATATCTTATGTTGATATGATAATTATTATAAATTTCTTCAGGTCCTATGAATTGACTCGAAAAGACAGGCTGTACAAGAACATTCAGAGAATGCAACACTCAAAGGTAGACTGAGTTTTGTGAGGATGCTTGAGATAACCTATTGAGTGCAAGTGAAATATTCTTCACCTTACCCTTTGTGCTGTGGGTGTCCTGTATGTATGTGTGTCCTGTGGCTTCTGTAATTAATTTTAGGACAAAGTTCTCTGCCTGTCACTTACAATATTTTGCAATGACAGGTCCTGGTCAGGAAACTATTGATAAGTTACGATGCTGCTGAAAGGCTCACAAACAATATCAATTGACATTGTAGTTCATTCCATCTGGAATGTGTAACTTCATACTTTTTCTACCTAAAGCAGTCCCTACTTATCTTAGCATCTTTATCCCCCCCCCCTTCTCCATCCCCTTCAATCGATCAATTCAATTTTGATTGGGGTTTATCCTCGTAAATGGGGGTAGCCGGATTTACCCCACTCTGGCAGTAATCTCTCCAACTCCAACTCCCACTCTCCATCTCGTTTGATTCATTGCATCCTCCTTCTTCAACCCTTCCAAATTGGCAAATTGTATTATTATCTGAAAAGATTTCTGTGTTTTTCATAAAACCCAAAACATTTCTTTTTTGCCAAAATTTCAGACCCCAAAAATCTTTCAGGCTCCTTTAATAAAAGTATGTATGTTCCATGGGGAAACTAATTAAGTATGCATTAGTTTTTCTTTAGTTGTTGTAGTTTATAGTTTAAAAACTAATCTTATTAAGGCATGTGGGCTCTTGAGAAAACGTACTCCTGATTAATCTAGAAATAGAAATTTCAGTTTGGAACTGCATTCATAGCATAACTAGTAAGTAGAGTATCTGATTCATCATATTATTGTGACTTGACATACAAAATTGATCATTGCACTTACTGTTTTTTTCACAGGGAAGGAGACACTTTGACTTCATTCCTGACAGTTATGTACTTCCAGGAGAATTTCATGAGCTTTGTGGTAATATGAATCTAAAATAAAATTATGCTTACAACATTTACTGAAGATTAATTTTAAAGTTTAAGAACTTTGATTGCTGCCAGATTATAATAAAGTCGAAGATTTTAGTAAAAGGGAAAACTTAAATTTTAAAACAAAAGAAATACAGTGATTATACAGTTGTAACATAATAATTATTAGGGACCTTACGCAACCAGGATGGGAAAGTGAACGACGACGGCTCCGAAAAATAACCTTTTTTGAATTACTCTTTTTCTTCCTTCGGGTCATTTGAGGTTTTGTTTCTTTTCTTTACGCTTTGAGAATAGAAAAACAATTAAATGTTTCCTGTGAAGCCAAACAAATTTATACAGAAAGTTTTTGATGTTACGTCCTATTAGTCTCGACAACTCTAAATATGGTCTTTCATATTCTAATTTTACCGACAACTCCGTCTACATGCACCTCTCGGTACATTCCAACGTGCAGTTATTGTATTTTCTGTTGTTCCCTCTCGCCGTCATCAGCGTTGCCGTTATCGTTGCATAAGGTCCCTTTTCGTAAACTACAGAAGCTCATAAACGATCCTCAGGTGATACAACAAAACAGTTGTAAGTACTATACTGAGCATTTTAGTTATTGCGTTTCGGTAGTAATTTCATAAACAAACTCCAAGTCAGAGCTCAATTTTACAATGTTTTCGAGGTACACTTTATAAGTAACTAGTTTCAGTTTTTAGGGTCATAAACTTCATTATGGGCTCAGAGTTGACAGTTATTAAAGGTAGTTTTACACCATAATTACAGAAGCAGTTTGTACTTCAGTAGCACCTATATAACTTCACATGCATAACAAAAACAAGTGGAACATCAATTCAGTATTTATAATTTAGAAAAGGATGCTTCACTGTTTGAAAGTAACAGATTCAGACAGTGATTGTCTAATGCGATCCTACCCTAATAATACTTGATCATTCATTTCTAGGCGCAACTATGCTTGACTAGTTTTAATTTTTTTGGCACGCACCGATAAAAATCTAACTTCAAAATGGGCCTGGCAGCTGTTGTTTCATAGTTCAGTTACTAAAAGCTTTGATAAAATTGGTATTAATAAGGTCTTGGGATCAACATCAGATGAAGTTTCAGTTCTTTTTTAGGCTTGTACAGTATTTTACTGCCATACTTAAATAGTTCTTATAACTGTGACAATCGGTCATAACGTCATTTCAGAGTGGCATTGATGAGCCCTGTAATAAAAATGGCTTGCTTTACCAATTTTGGCTTCACAAGGAAGTTCTCATTTGGAAAGAGTGCTGCAATGGTACCGCAGAGGTTTGGAGTTGAATCCCACAGGCCTGTGAAATTTTCGATTTTTATCGGAATTCCGATTTTTTCAAAATATCCCAAATGTGAATTTCCGATTTTTAGGCACTTTTAAAATGCTAAAACCCTGGAGCTTCCAGGGGCGCTGTCCCCTGGACCCCCGTCGGGGCGTTGCCCCTGGACCCCACCCGTTAGCGCTTCGCGGCAAGCTGCTCGCCGTGCGTGCTTTTTCATACACATTATTGAATTTCAGATTTTTTTTAAAACAGCCACTCACAGACCTGATCCCATTGAACCCTGAAGTGTTTTTACAGTAAGCTTTTCTTCTGGAGTTGCTTAAATTGCAGACTACTGTAGCTTGAAGAAGAAGATCTGCTTTGCAAGTTCCCACCTGTTGTAACACTTAAATTTGTTTACGTTCTTTGTATACTAGCTTGTGTAAGATGTATATACCTGATTTTGAAGCTTTAAAACAACCAAATTTTGTTATGTCCTTTTGAAATTATTACGAACGTATCGTTGCAGCTCATTTTATGAAAGATAGAGGACCATGGATTGTCAAACCTGTGGCTTTGTCCAGGGGAAGAGGCATTTACCTTGTGAATCATGTGAGTTTTTTCACATATTTTATAATGTAAAAAAAGCGAAAAGACATATATGCATAATTTACATCTTATTTACAATCATTAATATTGTAAAAAAGCTAAACTGGGATTAAAATTTGTTAAAGGGTGTAAAAAGACGAAATTGGTGTGTTAATGTGATGCAATTGGTTGATCCGTCACTTGTGCCAATCAACGTTTGCACAATCATACTCAGTTAAATGGTGCACTCAACATTCAATATTTCTTTTCTCTTTCTGGTTTTGTTGTCGTTGATTATATTTTAGAACTAGCTGTTGCTGTGAGCAAGGTAGTGTTGGCGGCTTAAATTTTCGGTTTAATTAGTGTTTATGCCTCTTAAAGATGTTTGCTCATCGCAATTGACGATCGGATTTGCAACATTTGGCACTTACCATAAACTGTCAGAAATTTGGGGTTTATACATCAAAGCTTCGCCTACTTCTTTCTTTTGGACTCTGAGACTTTCAGCTTTCTTAATGTGCAAATTTGTATGATATTTTCAACGTGGACAACAGAAACCGTAGATCGATCGTGTTTTAATCGAAGGAGATTTCATGTTCTTGAAAGCAGAGACGATTTCTCTGAATTATCTGCCAGATCGAGTCCTTTAGTCGATGTTGACACACAATAAATTGCCCGACGTGGCCAGTTAACGATAGTTTCTTTTATTGCGACATCATGTTGAGTTTATGTTTATAAACATTTGATTGGTAACTTCTAGTTATAATTGTTTGGATTCTTTTAGTTTAACTCTTACTTAGGTTGTCAAGTGTTATATTAGATATTCTGCTTACTTTTATGAAAAGCAACTTGTTAGGCCCCATAAAAACAATTAGTTTATTGTCCCATCCAGTTGAAAAATGCCATGCGGACGAGCGGGTTTTTTCATATTTATAGTTTCTTTCTTTTGTCTGTCCTTGTCTTTCCGTAGCAAAATGTCTACTGTACGTCTGTGACGGTCTAGACCCATGACCAAACGCGTATAGTTCATTTGAAGGTCTCTAGGTGCTGAATATTAACCCAAAGAGTCGGAAAATAATTGTGTTTTCGAGTCACACATACATTTTATCACCATAACAGAAACACATCCAATTTTTTTTTTGTTTTAAATGGAATCAAGTAAAAAAAAATCCGACGCGAACGAAAATTCAGACGCAGACGGGGATGATAATTTGATCTCTTTTATGGGGTCTTATGGTTGTTTTTGAATGAATTTTGCAAGATAAAAAGAAATTACTCAAAATGCCAAATAATTACCAAAATAGTGTTAGCGAAATAATTATGAATGTGTAGAGTAATTATTCTCTCTCCACAGCCAAATCAGATTCCTTTGGATGAAAACCTATTGGTATGCAAATATTTAAACAATCCGCTGCTTATTGATGGTAAGCACTAGATAATGCATTAGCAAAAAGAACACATTCAAGTTTTTACATTTAGTGAACACTTAGAAGTCAGTTAGCCAAGATCTGAACATTTTGTGTGACCTTCTTTTCAACTTAAGCCAACTTAGATTTCTATCCGTCCAAGTTAGTTATGAGTACCAGCGTCTGCTGGGAGCTAACCTGTTATGGATTAGTGTCCCGTTCACTGAGGGGAAGTCAACGACTTTTATCTGCATAACTTTACAGAAACCGGAGATCAACGCTGATCGTTATTATTATAACACGATTTTTAGAACACGGAATACGAGAAGATCAACCGATCGTCCAGCACTTTTAGTTTTCATGATTACATTAGCATTTTTGGTGTCCTGTTTTCTGGTGCATCTTGTATAATTGATACAAAAAACACGTTAAAAACGCTGTTCTCTCTAAAAACACTATTGTTAATTCTAGTAAAAACTGGTCACAATTGTCATTTTTAGAAGCTTTTCTTATAAAACGTTATTCTCCAGTCATCAACAAAGTCTAAAAGCCTCGAGAATGTTGCAACTGTTTGCGTGACATTGTTTCGCTATAATTGTCTCTGATATTTTCTGTTCTTTTCTTTTGTGTTGCTATAGCATCCATTTCTGCTTATATATGCTAGGTTAATTGTGGACCAGTTTATGATTGATAATGACTCTATAAAATGTAGTTTCGCTAATGTATTGAACTTTATCTAGTGAAGTCCATTATTCAGCTAAGCATGATAACTTTAAATGGATTAGTGCCATTTTTCCTCGATTCATAACAGGAACATATAATCCAAAAGGTTTTTACATCTCTACATCCATTAACCAAAGCGTTTCTTGTATTGGACTTGCACTCATTTTACTTCCAATTGAATTAGACGTTTTATGTTGTTTTTGAGGTATTTTGTGTTTTATTTAAGGCTTCAAGCTTGATTTGAGACTGTACATTGCTGTTACAAGTTTTGACCCACTTAGGATTTACCTGTATGAGGAAGGGCTTACCAGGTACCGTTTGATTCCCAAGTTAACACAAGTTCAATTAATGTTGTCCGTGCCTTTACAGCCTTGTGAAAACCGGAGCGAACTTTTAAGAGAATCCGAGACCAGATCAGACTGAGTGAAGACCCAGATACAGTCGAGTATTTTCACAACTTAACCGTGCATACTTTAATTTTTATTGTTTTGTATTGCTTCAATTTTAATATCAAAAACTGACTAGTACAGCTGTATTTCTGGGAAATTTGGGTATATCCGAGAAAAGGTAGACAAATACTGTTACATGAACGTAATGCCTGATGAAAGATAGAGTGATATACTGTTACATGGATGTAATTCCTGAGAGATGGTAGACTGGTAATGTTACAAGGACGTAATGCCTGGTTGAAGGTAGGTTGATCACATAATGGATATAATGCCTGAGAAAAAGTGTAGATTGATACTCTTGCATGGACGTAATGCCTTTTAAAAGGTAGAATGATACTTTTACATGAATATAAGTCCTGGAAAAAGGTAGGCTGATTCTGGTGCTGTTTAGGATGATGTTAATTGTTTTAGTGTTCAAAGGAATTCATTAATGAAGGGTGCATTGATTTGATACAGTACATGTTTTAAGAACTAGACAAAGCATTACTATATACCAGCTGCAGCTACTGTAAGATAAATTACTTGATATTGTTTTGTCTTTGACGTAAAACTGTGTGCTTCTTTCGGAAGACTCCTAGATTCCAAGATATTGTGTAAACGTTTTTGTCTTTTTGTGCGATAAAATAAAGTGAGTGGTGCATAATTAGATAAACTGATATAAGTGAACAATACCCAATAGTTTGTTGGTTTATCCCATACTAAACTGATATTAGTGAACAATACCCAATAGTTTGTTAGTTTATCCCATACTAAACTGATATTAGTGAACAATACCCAATAGTTTGTTGGTTTATCCCATACTAAACTGATATTAGTGAACAATACCCAATAGTTTGTTA
>JAOTRI020121616.1:0-12108 GCA_028564885.2 Zoanthus sanctaehelenae
AACCCACCAAGGTATGTTACAAAACACACCTTTTTCATTACACGGGAAATTGTGTGTTAAAATTAGGACAAGACAAGGTGTGTCACAGCAACACACAAATCATGTGTAGTGGGAGCACACCATGGTGTGTTATTATACCTATCAAGGTGTGTAAATCAACACAAGGTGTGTAAAATCACCCTGCCAAGATCACTTTTTCAGAACACAACAAGATGTGTTAAATTACACGGCTTAAGGTGTGTTAAAAAGAGGACAAAATGTGAGTTCTGAAAACACACCATGGTGTGCTCCCATAACACACTTGTTTTTACAGTGAATGTAAATGCATGACAACAGTTATTAAAAGCGTCAAGATTATTTCGCACTTTGGACAACTGATCTCATAATTTCAATTTTAAACTTCAATTATATATCAGGCATTCTAAGTTTAATGTCTCTATTTGTCAAGAAGCCTTTCTCCATCCTTGAAAAAAAAGTTACATATTATTTGAGATAAAAGAAGCAAATAAGCCGTTTCTAAACTAGGCAAATTCTACGGGAGCGTGAATTTATCTTTTACTAGTGGCAAACAATGCTCATACTTTCACAAAAAGGAATGACGAATCATAATTGAAATTATTTACGCTTTGTGCTGTGATGATGGCATGATTTAGAATTCCCGTTAATTAAAGCATGAAGAATTGGTGGGCTGTTATCGACTTTCGATATGCCACATGTTCGTAATAAAAGGAACATTTGTTGGATTCTTGGCGTAATGTTCATGGGGAAACCTTATTTTTTATCAAATAAACTGCTTTGGTGATTACATATTGAAAAATTCAATTATAAAACGTTATGTACAACGACATTTATCTACACCTCCTTTTCATGGATGGCTGATCGCCAATATCACTAAGCACAAACGCTTCGCAACCCCTCAAAAGGATGTGATATAGAGCCGGAAACGGAAACCAGGAGTTCAATGAAATATGACACATGATATGGCGCGAAAGAGGTTTTAAATCTGTTTTAGCGGGAAATTGTGGACATGTGGCCATCAAGTTGAAACTCAAGAAAATCGCTGTACTCATATTTATTTTTCGAATTTTCTTGAAACAGTCAAAAGTATAATAGATATTAAGCTGCTCCTTTAGAAACTTTCAAAGAAATAGCCGTATAATAGTAAAAATGACAGATAAGAGAATTCCATGTAACCTTTCCACTGTGATTTCTTTATTTGAAGTCCAGTTGTCTGAAAGGTCCAGATTCGCCTCGAGCCATGATCAAGCCGTTACAACTACAAAATGTGCTTGTTATAAAGTCAGTTAAGTCTTTGGCAGAACAGGTATTTTAACAATGGGGATTTTGAACACCTTGCGTGACACTTCAAATATTGCTTCCCTGGTCCCGATAATATCATAGATGGAAAGAGTATCCTAAAATTAGTAAATTTAGATATTTTGAGAGAAATCCATTAAATACGAACGAAGTTATGAATTTTTAAAAGTGACCATTTTTATCAGACAATTTTCCATACATTTCTTAATAGAAAAGGTTATTGTTTTTATAAAATTCATAACTTTGTTCACATTTATTGGATTGCCCTCAAGATTTATTAATTTTAGGATACTCTTTCCAACTATGATATTTTCGGGACAAGGGAAGCAATATTTGACATGTCACGCAAGGTGTGTAAACTCCTCATTGTGATGAATAGGTGTCTTAACAGTTTGACTTGTTTCTTATGTCATTAATATGTAGTGACAACATAAACAAAGACTAAATCCAGAGAGATCTCCGTAAAGAAAAAAACAAAAAGTAAAAACTATTATAGGGGAAAAATATTTTTTTCGTTATTTGTTATTTTGTTTTTAAATCATGAAGATTAATGATCTCTACGGCAGGAATGAGCAAAAATATATTGGTTAGTTAATGAGTGAATTTTACCATTTTGAATCATGAAACCCGCGATAAGTTTTGTTTCTTAAGATGATTATGTACATTTACTCTGAGGTACTTATTCTGACTATTGGTGTCCTTCGTTTATGGTTAATATTCCCCGGTAACTGTCAACTCTCACTTATGCCACAGTTTGTAATACTGTATGATATACTGTATCTGATTTTTTTATTCCATTACATGAACGAACGATTCCTATATTATATGATGTTTTATTTTTTTTTAGATGTAAAAGCAAAGAAGCACAGCATATTATGGGGAAATGATCTTGTCCCTTACATGATGGTTAACCATAACTGAGTATGTGACTGTCAGCACGGCGTGGATCGGCATTTGTCAGAAAAAAAAAGTTAAACACGGTAAAATACATTCCAATGTTAATGTGTGTGATTAAAAAAACTGACTATTATTTCATATGTCCTTTAGGGAGAAGACCACTTCTATAGTAAGAAGGGGGCTGGAAGCTGCTCCAAGACTCTACCAAACTGAATTGTCCCGCCCACGTGCACATAAAAGAAATAATAAAATATAATTCTTTTAAGGTATACTTGCAAGGTCATACCAGTTTCATTTAAGTTTATTTTGCTCAAATTATGTTTTTGCTCGAATTTATTTATTATCTCATGCGTAGATGCCGATGAGCTTTTTTAACATCCCTACCTGTTGTCTACTATATAGAATAATTTGGACGTTTTATCAATACAAGTTGTTAGTGTGCATCAAAGATGTTATAAAAAGGCTAGATTAAGTTCAAAGGAATATGAAAAATCATTGGTGAATTCCATATCGAGGCTATGGCATCACAAACAACACGACAGCTTCCATGGAGGTGTGTCTGTTGACACTGTAAGTATGATTTAATGCAGTTTTAGTAATTTTCATTTAAATAGGAAAATGTACCTTTAAAATTAAGTATGCTAAATGACAAGTAAACATGTATGCATGTACGAATGAGAGCTAAAATTAATTGATACTCCTTTAACCTAAAATGTTTGCTTGGGTCGACATGGATAGCGAAGACAATTGCAAGGAAAGTGCAACTCCTGTAGGTAGTTTTACATTGCCTCCCCCTATCCACCTGAGTCAAAAAAAGAAACCTCAATGAAAAAAAATGTATTATTTGCCAAAGCTCGTCTTGCAGTACTCATTTAAGAAAAGGCAAAGCTTCGTTCATTGAAAGATCCTTCGTGTTGCAAAGCAAAAATTAAATGAAGTGATTTACATTTTAGAGTATGATGTGCCCTAGAAGGGAGTTTATTGGCACTCGACATGTTACTCATCTTCTACGAGTAAAGAAAATCTTCGGTATGTTGCAAAACCTAATGAATCAAGTATTGATCCCAAAGTCAACAGCGGCGGGAGCCCCATGCAAGATAAAATCCAAAGTAAAAGAGTGTCCCGTTCATCGCCGCGGACTGAAAATGTGGACTGGGAAAAGTGCTTGTTTTACAAGAATAGGACATATAAGAAATCAAGTGAGCTAATAAGGGTGTGTTTATTCAAAAATTCCGATACAATAAAATATGCGACCGAAAGGCAAGGAGATGTAGCAATGCTGCATATTCTCAGAAGTATTAATGGGGACCTGATTGCCGCCAAAGCAAGGTACCATAAGAACCGTAACTATAATTTACGGTGTTCAACTTACCGATAGAGAAAAATATCGCCCTTGGAACCCCCACAATTACCATCAATTTAACATTGTCCGGCTGCGTTACCAGCGTGGTTGGTCCTTGTGGTGTAGTGGTTAACACGTCGGACTAGTAACCGAAGATCTAGGGTTCGATTCCCGCCGAGGGCTATATATGATATTTTTCTCTGATTTCTTACAATAAGAATAGCCATTCGACTTATATTCTGAAAAAGAGTCCTGAAGTTGAAAAAGAAGATTCGCTATATGAAGTTTCATTAGTGGAGCTTGCAACTGAAATACGATTTGGAATGCGAGAAGGTTAAACTTATAAGATGTCATCTCTTCTGGAGCAGTATAAAGAAGCTCCAGTGAACAAGGGTTTAAAGGCAGATAGCTTTACCAAGCACATCTCAAAGCACGTTCGATATTTTGGTGACAATATCATATTTCATCAACCTTCTATAAAAATCAAGTCAGAAATCGTTTATGGTAGTACTATTATGGTTCAAGATATTCTGAATGCGTGGGCTGACTTACAGCGTCCGACTGTGAAAACAAGCAACCTGGGTATTGAACATGATATCTTCAGAGTAGCACGTCATATTAAAAGGCAGGTTACTGAGGTAAAAGGAGTTAACACGAAGCCACTCGACGTTCGAGATGTGAGCCTCGCATCCACGCACCAGCTAATCCCAGCATCTCTTCACTTGCGCCTGTGTCTTTTGCTAACTAATGATATTACTAAAGACACCAAGCTGCAAGAGAGAAATGCAGAATGCAATAATGTAAATGAAGAGCGACAAGTATTAAGCATTGACCAAGATATCATCTATTGCTGCAACAATAGTAAGTGAGGTTATCAAAACACATCAGTTTTGCCATGAGTGTCCACCGCCTAACGTCCTCCAAAATATTGATAACTCTTTTGAACAGAATGGGCCACTCCTGTTCTTATGACAACCTCAAAGAAACGGATAAAAGCATCACCGAAGAAGTCTTGGCCATGGCACAAGAGTGTGGCACAGTGGTGTGCCATCAAATATATCTCCAGGTTCATTTGTCCAGTTAGCGGCAGACAATAAGGACATTATTGAAGAGACGCTGGATGGCAAAAATACAACTTATGCAACAACAATGGTCGTCAATCAGAATAAGCAAATTGGACCCGAACTACTTCCTATGCCACTTGCACGGTATGGTATTAGGCGGTGATCTTTCCAAACAGGAAAAAGCGCCATTGATCTACAAGAATGTTCTGTTCAAGGACGGAGACCAGCTGTTACAGAATACGCTGGACAAGTTGATATGAAATGGTTTAGCGAAAAAGGTGAAGAAATTAACAACACACTACAGAGCGACGTAATATGGAAGATCTTGCGGTTAAATGACAGAAGTCTTACGCAGTCTCAGATAAACGAAGCTACCGAAAGCCAATAGATCCAAAGTTGGAGTGGACTTAATTTGTTTCTTTTTCTGGCGTTAGTGCTAGTGTGGGTCAGGAAGTTGCTGTCATAACATTTAACCTTGCGATTTACGTCAAAGCAAAACTATTGCAATGAAGCTTTACCAATGAATTTTTTAATGCCGTTCCTCGATTTGGCGGTTTTCATATTGCTTACAATTATCTTAGCATACTGGAAAGGAAACACTCAAGTTCAGGTCTAGATTACCTCCTTGTTCAGTCTGGAGTGTACGGAACTGGCGCAGCATCTGCCTTGATAAAGGGCAAGTCCTAAAATAGAGGCATCCGTGCTTACAAGCTGGTGATGGAAGCACTTTTCTGGTAAATGTGGAGCGCTTTTATTCAGTGGTACAAAGAAATATACCGTGGACATATTATGATTAAGGAAATGACAATATACAGAAGATCAGAGAGTGTATCTGCACTGTACAGAAGAAAGGAGAAGTGATCAAGACCGTCAAGGAGCTAGAAGTTGAATTGACCGAGGTCATGACCCTATTTGAAACATCCTGTTCAGCAAATCAATCAAAATCAAAGATGTGTAAGTTCTGGGAAGAGTACATGTCTATGGTGAACATTTTGCTTCAGTTAATAAAGGCAGAAAGAACAGCAAACTGGAGACTTCACCTCAACACAGTAGCAGCCATGCTTTCTCAATTTTACGCCGTGGATCGACCAAACTATGCTAGATGGCTCCCCATCTATTTAGCAGATATGAATAACGAGTAACACATCAAAGCTTCTATGAAGAATTTATGTCCGGAGGCCACGCAGTCAGCCGATCAATTCACCCGTTTGCACAAGTATAGACGGATATGACTCTATAGCATTCTATTAATGCAGACTCAGAGACTAAGGAGATATCATTGGCATATCCCAGAATCCAGCAGCCCTTTGTCGATGGTTTCTAACAGCCCATGAACGTGCGGGTATATCACGGCGGCACTGAAAATACGTTTGGCTTACAATCCAATGACCAGATAGCTCACAAGGAAGCTGGGACTAAAAGGGTAAAGCGAGACGAGCAAGACGTCCTAAGGCTCTTGGAATGCTTCTCATATGACTTGATGGCGGATCCCATTTCACAATACACGACAGAGCTCTTCAACTTTGCTACTGGCTTAGTCCTGCTCGAGGAACAGGCCGATGCGCTAATCAGCTGCACCGAGAAAGAGAAACAGCAAATGCGAGAGTTTATCGCAAAACAGAGTCGACGCCAACAGCGTAAGTTGTTGTTGCAAATCTTAAAGTAAAAACCTTTGAGACCACAACTATAAGGGTATGCGTGAAAGTAGCAGACGAAAAGCTGATCACGGTGAAAGCTGACCGAAATTTATTTGGACGATTGCTTATCGTAGCCATTGTAAGACATATCAATCTGGAGAGATTCCCCTTTTTCTAATGCTGAATTTGACAAGCCCGAATAAGCATGGCTGGGAAATAACTTTAAAATACTAAAAATCGCTAAAGTAATACCAGTATACAAATCTGAAGATGAAACAAATCCTAATAATTATCTCTCTTTTATCGATTTTTAACAGAATATTTGAAAAATTGAGTCATGCCGAAACACGTTGTTTCTAGATAAAAACATAGTAATTAACAAATCTCAATATGGATTTCGAGAAGTGCATTCTACTGAACATGCAATTCTTGATATTATTAATAAAATCAAAACTAACACGGACAGTAAATTGTTTTCCTGTGGGGTATTTATTGATTTAAGGAAAGCTTTTGATACTGTCAACCACAATATTCTATTGAACAAATTACATCATTATGGTATCAGAGGTACTATCAATACTTGCTTTACCTCATATCTTAAAGGACGTGAACAAACGACTGAAATTAATAACAAGATTTCAGAAAAACAGGTGACTTTGTGTGGTGTCCCACAAGGATCGTTCCTAGGACCACTTCTTTTCCTTATTTTAAAAACACCGCATGTTTAAATTGTCTTTCCTTAATGTTCTTATCGAAAATTCTAAAGAGAAATTTGTAACTTCAATTTTTCATAAGACGATTTACACTGGCCTTCTAACCAATTTTTTAAGTTTTACTCCATTTCGTTATAAAATCGGTCTTACTAAAATTTTAATTGACAGAACGTTTAAAATCAACAAATGCATCAGCGGCTTTCGTTCTGATCTTAATGACTAAACCGAAACACTCAATCGTAACTATCCGGCTCATGTTAGTGATAACACTGTAAAACGATCCAATAGTGCAAACGGCTATGTAAAGACTTAAACATTAAATTGTTTTTTTCATCGTTTAAAATCCTGAATTTTATATAAATTTACTTGTGCGGGATGTAATGCCCGTTATACTGGCGAGACATGTCGTCATTTTTTAGCCAGGATAAAAAAACACACTGTTAGTCATAAAAATTCACACATTTTCAAACATCTTAAACAGTCCATTAAATATAACAATAAATATACTTTATACTGTTTTAAAATTATAGATAGTGCAAAATCCTCTTTCCATTTAAAACTTAAAGAAACTTTTCACATCAAATTTAAAAAACCTGAACTCAATGTTCGAAGACAAAGTTTCAAGACTGCAGTAAACTTTTAGTAGACCTTTATTACTTAGTTATTTGTTATTTCCTGTAACTTTATTATTAGTTTATCATTTACTTATCAATCATTTTAAACTTATCTTATATAAATTTTGTAACGAGTTTTCTTCTGAAGATGGCATAAGTCATGCCGAAACACGTCAAGAATTAAAACTTTATTCGTATATGTGAGTTCTTTTATCAATTGTGCTACTACGATATTAAGAATACAAGGTAATATCAATACATATTTCAGTCACGTAATCAAAATTTGTTTACGACGCCATATTAGCGGGCAACTCGCTTTGATTTCTTTATCAGCTGAGCACTGAATTACTGCAATTCGCTTGGAAATGGCCTCAATTATACACCTGATGTAGTTCAGTGCTTAGACAGTGTTGGAAAGGAAAGATATTTTAAGAAGTTGGACATTGTGGGCACAAACGATCCATATACTTTCCCAAAATCACTTTTTAAATTGATTCAAAACTGTTCCAAGGACGAGGTACCAGACTTACTTTACCCTGACATTTACAATAAACTGCCCATCTCCGTACACTGGTGAAAGTTTAAAGAACTACAGAAGTTTAGAAGGATACAAGTATTTGGAGGCAGAGTTCATTCACGAATGCAATGTTTGGAATATTCCTGGGAAGGACAGATTTCTGATTATGGGAAGTGAATCAATGCAAGATCATTTGCCTTCTGTATCTGTATTTATTGATAAAGTAGATACACATCCTACATATAGCAGGTATGATTTTGATTTTACTTCCTCATTCTAATGTTTGGATTCCCTGAAAAATGCTGACAATATTTAACAAGTAATTCTAATTATCAGTTTGTTTGATGTATCTGTTGATGACTTCAGGAGTGCCTGAGCCATCGTTTTAACCTTTTTTGTTATATTTGTCAGTGAAAAGATTTACTATATACTGACCATGAAAACATTTCGAGAAATAGTTTTCAAATATTTCAATTAAGTTCTTGATTAAAGATAGTTTTCCTACTATTATTCCAATATTTTTTCTTAAAAAGTATGATTTTCATATCTTCGTAATTCAAGCTAATGTGTCGAAAGTTACTTTTTATCAAAAAAATCAGGATATTTTCTTTATCAAAAAAAGAGTAACAAATAGTTTATGTTTTGATACCATTAGTAAGTAAATTTCATGATTAAGTTAGCATTCACGTAAGTATTTTAACATTTTCCCCCCAAAACATAATTTTTTACATTTTGTTATTTAGACCCTTTTGTTGAAAATTATTTTTTCATAAAAAAGAGTCACTTCAATTCACAATATTTATGATTTAATTAGTAAATTAAATCTGCATATTTTAACCATGGTATTATCTTCTCAGTTGGTCAAATATTATCCTTATTTTCAGGTAAACCACTCACAGAGGTTGAATGAACCTGCATTGCGTCCTTGGGTGGCTATTCAAAAAATGGACAAGTGTTGTGCTGTCACTGCACATGTATGGCAGGACTAGGGGAAAGCTCTCATATTACAGTAATATTATTTGGTGTTGAGATTGCAGCGACCGCACTTAAACATCAGTCATGCACTTCTCTTCTCTGTCGGTGGCTAAAACTATCCTCATCCAAAATTGTATACTCTGAGGGTGCTGACATTGATTTTACTAGCCGTCAACAGAAAAGGAAAAGGCAAAAATTAGAGAATAATAGCTGCCTAAATCAACGTGTGATTTTTCGAAGAAACAATTCTAGCAACACACCAACTAAAGATGAAATTTCCCAATTCTATGTTGCACTTCACCGGACAAATGCAGACTGTGCTATCTTGTCCGTTTTACCAAGTTTATGCCGAAAAACATATTCCTACTTGAACGAAAAAAAAAACTTACCAAAGCAACTGAGCCATCTTTACAATTTACAAATTCGAACTAATAGAAAAATGCAGAGACGAATACCGAAGGATTAATATTTCTAAAGAACAGGCTGAAGCGATCCTCAGTTCCCATATCTTAGAGCAACTCCAGATGGAAGTGTTTTTTGTTCATGTTGTGGTAAAGGATGTCTTGAAATTAAGTGCCCAAAGTGTTTGGATGGCAAATCTCTGACTGACGCTCTTGAAACTCAACGTGGCTTAGGCAAGCTGAAGATGGAAGTCTTTCTCTTAAAACTGATCATAAATATTTCTTTCAAATTCAGGTGCAAATAAACATCACTAAATTAGATTATTGTGACTTTGTACTCTGGAGTCAAGAGAAGCCATTTATTTAACGTGTCAAGCGTAGTTGTTACTTTTTTGAGACTGAGAGAACGCGGCATTGAAACGCACAACATGATTCTGGAATTGCTTTCACTAACAAATTGCTATGTGATTTACAAACAAAACAATGGATTTAGGCTGTTATTAATCGAAATATACGACGTGTTTATATTATATGCGAATCTAGTCGTGGTATCTGATGCACCGCTTGACCGTAAAGATGGCGGACTCAAAATCTTGTGCGTCACAAGAAACTCCCCTGTAGCCTGTTCTATAAGTTTCAATAATCATTGTTAGTTTTATAAGAAGTCGTAAGTACGATCTCATACCAAGTTGTACTTCAATCAGATCAATTCATTCTGAAATCTTTTTAATCCAAAGAAACAGACAAATTTCAGCACTTTCTACTATATACCAATGCAATGTTGATTCATTAAAATAGTGCCATTAGAAGCTTAAAATGAAGCAATTTATGCAAAAATTGTATTGTCAGGAACCAATTTTAAAATTGCAGTAATCAGCAGTTGCTTGAGAGTATACACCCATATTTTAACTATACACTTAAGGTAGTACTTGTATTCATTCTTCTTTATTTGAATTTCAAAAGCATGGCTTCAGCCATAAAAAAATCAGTTTAGTGTTTTAAACTTTACATCGGATGATGTATTTTATTTACAATGCGTGGAAGAAACATATTTCAGAAAAATAGAAAATGAGGAAGAAGAGTTTGGACTCTAGTAGCAGTTCGGATGATTAGGAAAGGCCATGTCGATTACACAAACAGTCCCCGATGTATGCAAACATTCAAACTTTTCTTTTGTTATTTTTCAAGATTTTCAAGGGAAATATTGTTATAAATGGAAGCAAAAACCGTGAATAAAGACATTGCTTCAGCTGGATAAAAGTTCCGACAGCAGTACATGTACAAAATGTAAATAAATCATTTTCAACATAGCCCAACAAGGCCCCCCGCAGTGGAATTTTCAAATGCATCTCGATCAAGCCCGTCAATGCTGATGTCTATTGCGTGAACGTCACTTGATCAAATGATAACGCAAGTTAAAAACAGTGAATGCGGTTGGCACATAAAGGGAAGCTGAACACCAAAATTGTTTTTAAATGTAAAAGTACATTAACTAGAAAGTCATGGCGTGTTGTTGCAAATTTAATTTTGAGGAAATATCCAACGAATACTATTCTCTAAGTGTCCTGGACAAAATTTGAGGACCAGAACCAAGTTCAAAATAATCACAAAATAATCATTACATAACCTTTTTTGTTTTTGTTGAAGTCGTACAAATGAAATTCTTTGAGTAGCAACTTTTTATCTGTTTGTTTATTCTTGGCAAAATAAATTCTCTTGGATCCCAAATCCTTAGATTTTCATTCATAATTGCCATTAATAAAGATACAAGGCTTCTGAATCTGATCTCAAATTTCTGAATAGTAGGATTAAAGTTTTAATAAAATCACTGCTCGTTTACATACTCTTTGAAAAACTGGAAAAACCTCTTTTCGCATTTGTTGTTTACGTTCTAAAAGTCGACTACAGAATTTTTGACTCGTAATGGGCCATTAAGTTTCTGATTCCCTTGCGCATGGTTTACAGACAAGTTTGGAAATTTACTAAATTTTTAAATTTTTTTACGCTCAGTAAACTTTTACAGGATTAATGTATGATTTGTTTAAGTTTCCGAATTTCGCGAACATACTGCATTTACACAAACGACAGATGAGATTGGGACTGTTGCTTGTTGAGATTGATTAATGTTTTTAAGGATTATTACAAAGCAAAAGTTTTGTTAAAAAGTTTTTTTTTATGAGGAAAATTGGCGGTAAATTTCACGTGCAAACGGCCTAAATTTTCATTGGTTAACGTTCTTGGCATTTGTGAATATTAATTAGAGGGCGTTATGTGGAATAAGAGAATTTCGCTGCAGGCGCTCCCTTCTTCCTCTCCCCAGACTCCAAACATATTCTCTCCATCTCCATCTCCATCTTTCCCCAATCGCTTTGCGCCTGCTACGCAGGCTAGGTAATTTATGTCTCCACTGTCCGTAGCCAATTAGCTCTGCGTGGTAGAAATATTCTCTTACTTTTTGGGACACTGATCACTATTTTGAATGCACTCAATAAGTTCTTTAGGGACAATCTAAAAAAACTTGTCTTTAACTTTTGGGCAAATGCAAAAATTTTTTCAATGGTGCCAACAAACCAAGAAACCGTTTGGTTGAAATGTATCATGCGTCAACTCCCAATTCAGTTAAGGAACTTA
>JAOTRI020121627.1:0-12105 GCA_028564885.2 Zoanthus sanctaehelenae
AAAAAACTGTTCCAAAATCTCAAACACAGTAAAGAGTACGTCCTTCTGTCTCGAAACGAGCTCTTGAGATTTCAAAAGGACTGCTCAGTTCTTGTATACACCGAGTGTTCATTATTGAGGCTGATTCTGGTTGAACATTTTCTTTTCCTAATTACTGTGAAGAGAGTTTTTTTATAAATGTAAAACGTTTGAAAGGTGTTAAATCAGTCCTCACACATTTCCAAGTTCTAATTTGAATGATTTTGAAACTGTCGGTCTTGTAAAAGTTTCCATCTGACGTTGTAATCTGTTTCAGCCAATCAGTTTACTGAACTAAAAAAAGCGCGCCCTGTCAAAATGTTTTTGTAGTTATGTTTTTGTGTATATTATTAAGTCATTACATGATTTCTCGTGCAATTTGGAATAAATTTCAGCACCACAAGGTAGCCTTTTGTTTGTCTTTGAAAAGTTTACTAGTGCTTACTTATTCCAAACTGCACGGGAAATCACGTGATTACCTATTTTTGCTGTATATAATGCAGCTGTGCATTAACATTACAATAAATCATAACTGTCAACTCTCCCGCATTTGGCAGGACTCACAAGAATTTCAACCCTTTTTCCCGCATAACTGCTCGAATCTCCCACTTTTTAAAGATTTTAGTCTTACAAGCGGAATTGTTGAAAGTTGTGCATGGCAAAAATCAGTTGTGGTAATTTCACAAAAATTCAGTTGATCAAAAAACAAAACAAACATATAGATGAATACGCTGTCTTGTCACTCTCTGATTTCCATCTACTTTTGCTTTGGTGGGAAAACTTGTTTATCTGTCGTCACCCAATCATAGATTGGCTAACTTGCATAATATGGGAAACCCTATAAGCATTGCTTATTCCCTAGTAAAGAGTGCCACAAGGAGATATAACAGTGTGCATTCAGAACAAAGTCATTTGTGAGGAAAGTTCTCCTTTTACTGTTGTACCTCTTACATCCCCTATAATCACAAGATTTTAAATTTTCGGAAGCTAACAGCTATGTATAATACAGTTAGTACTAGCAGTAATCATAGATTAGTGAAGTGCGTTCGATAGAGTTAAAGGTTGGATAGGATGGCGATTTTTCTAGCACTGTGGTAGAGGGATTGAACTTAGTCCTGTGTAAAAACAGTTAACACAAACAAGCAGTCAAATAATAAACTGTTGTGTAATTTCATGGGAAGCTTACATGCCGTATTGGCTGAAACGACCCTCACCCAGACCCCCTCGGAGAAATCCAAGATGGCGTCGATTTGGATCAACCACAAAATCGAGATTTTTTTCGCCTGCTCAGGAATGGAACTCAGACCCCCTCGGAAAAATACAAAATGGCGTCAATTTGGATCAACCACAAAATCGAGAGTTTTTCCGCTCAGTTGTGCAATTATTTAAAAATGATATGTCAATATGAATTTTGAGCGCTTTTCGTTGTCTACACTGAATCTAGAGGCGTCAAACTAGGCGGATGAGTGGAAATTGTGGCTCGATGCCTTTGAAAACCGCACCGAATTGCTACGAAATTGACTAAAGAAAGTGACGAAGTTCAAAGTTTTCGAGAGGTTCATGTTTTGTTAATATGCTACACCCTGCATATATTCTTTGGAGAAACGTTTCATTTATCATGAGAGCAAGAACAAAACTTGCAGGATTTACTTATTATGAATTTAAACTTGACGTTAAATGACTGCAGCAGTACATTTAATTATGACTTCGATTTCAGAGGAAAAGTGTGTTGTAGGAAATATGAAAGAAAGGTGTCTACTACAAAAGTGGAAATCTTTCCAGTGTTGCCCGTAATTCGTTTCTTAATCTAAAAATTGACAAGATACTCTGTCTCATTTCTTTTTCTGAAAATAGAATCACCAAAGATGTCTTTCTTAATGTAAAGCTAAAACCAAACTTGAACTTCATAAAAAGAAAAGTTTTTTAAAATGTATTGTGTATTTTCCTTGTCTGCGGGTGGTAACTCGGTTCTGTTTTTAAAACATCCTGTTTTCGCAGGTCACTTAGATGATTTTAGCAGCGAATTGCACTGAATAGATTATTCATGTTTTTCATCACCTTAGAGTAACTATTTCCAAACAATTAAAAACTCAAAGGTACAAAGTACAAAAAGTTTTTAAAACAACTGGATAAAATGACACCGAAATATAGCTGACCAAACTTGCAGGTTTTGCGCTAATGGCTGGTCATTATACATTCAAGATTTCAGATTTCTCGTTTCAGTGACGTAGATTTGTTTGCTAACTAGAGACTGTTACAAGTTTTGTTCATATCTCGACACTGATTCATAGTAAGGAAATTAAACTCAAACTATTACAAGAAATTGATTTTACCTTTACTTAAAAACCTCTTTATCAGGTTACACTATTGTTATATTAAATAAGGCTGCTGTGTTTTTAATATCTGCAATATTCTGTGCATTGAAGCAAACACGTTTGATTCTGTTATTTGCATCATATATGTCCAGCCACGGAACTCGATTCTTCCCAAATGCGTTGCATCTTAACAATTTATCTTAACTTTCTAAAATTTTGCCTGTTTGATTTACTTCTCATAGTCTGGCAACCGAAATGCTTCATAGGTAATTAAGTCGTTTTTAAGCATCTTCATAAGTCATATTTTTTACTTTAAATTCTGCAACTTAACCTATATAATTAAAAGTATACCTTCCCTAACTATGGTGTACATAAAAACCATCAGAAATTAAAATTTTTTTTCCACTGATTTCTGCATACTGCTTGGCACTCACAGATTCAAAAATAGACTTTATTCGGTTGTTTAGATTCTCAAGGAACAAATTTTCAAAATCGAACTAGATAAATTAAAATTTATACAGGCTTTGTCCGTTTAGGTACAAACAACGAAAGTGAAATGACATGCAGTCTGTTGTGATTATAATTATTAGTTTTTATGTAACTTTCTCTCCATTCTCTTCATTTTGTAACTGTATGACATAGCTAATACTTCAATGCAGCAACATTTTTTGAGCTAATAAAAAAGTTGAATACTTTTTTGTCAGCTTCGTAGAATTTCCTCGCTGGACTAAAGTCTAATAAACCAGAATTGGGCTAGTGAAACAAGCACTACAAAAACACTTTGAGTTATATTCAATGATTTAATCTCGGACCGACCGATAAAGTCTTTGCAACTACGAAGTTATAAAATTGCCGATAATTTGCAAAAATTGTTCACCAAATTTCAATCATTCTACGCCGTAAAACGTCGGCATTTCTTCTTTCGTAAACTGTCATTGCCATTTGAACTGATATTCAAAGCCATACTACAAAACATTCGATGCCATTTCAGTGAAGCAACCAGTCGATGCCATTCCGCCGTAAAACAGTCTACCATCGGCTGTTACTGATGCCAGAGTAGCGACTATTTTGTAGTATGACATCGACTGTCTCAAATCAAAATGACAACAGCGGTTTATTGAATTTAAAGGAAAATTTCGTCTTCACATCCCAATACATAACGTCAAGTGCACATGCGTACAGCTTTCGATGTTATAATAAAAACGTATATATTAAGTTAATTATATTAGTGTGTACAACTATAGCTTCAAAACATCACTTTTACAGATTTCTTTCCCTCGTTTAAATTTACCGCTATAAAAGCCTTATTCATTCTCTTTCTCGTAATGTGTTTTTTAATTTGAAACGCTGCTAGGCTTAATCCAAAATTAGTAAACAACAAAACAAATTTCAATACTCACTTGTTTACCGCATTGTCCAACTTGAAGGTGCACTATATATCTCTCATATTATCCGAATAATCAGTTTACGGTTGTAAAGTGTTTTATCCATTTGAAACGCTACTAAGCTTAATTTGAAAATTAGTAAACAACAAAACAAATTTCAATCACTCTACCTTGGAACTCACTTGGTTACCACATTGTCCAACTTGAAGGTGCACTATATCTCTCATATTATCCGAATAATCAGTCCACTGCCCGTTTATAGTCTGTTTATAAGATCACCATTCTGAAAAAAAAACGAAAATAGACTTGAAAAGGTTTTGGAAAACCTTGGCTGACTTAAGATCGCATGCAAGACAACAGGTCAATATAAGACTATAGACATGTAACGTAAACTTGCAAGAGAGTTGTACTAGTATTGAATGCTTTTTTTCAGTAGATAGATAATGAACGGTTTCCATTGACAGCTCTTGAACACTAATGACTAAACTAACTTTATAAGAAAAGCAAAGGTTTTGAAAATGTTGTCTGCGCTATTTCTCGAACAAAACCCAAACAAAATGCAACTGGTCTTCTTTCTTCAGTAGCAAACATTTTATACTAAATTCAAGAAATCGCTACGGTTAACAATTCTTTAAACTACTACAAAAGATAAGTAACATGTCTTGAAAGGAGACTTACCTAAATGATATGCTGTTACCGGTTGAAGTAAGGTGTAGCCGGCATTTTTAAAATATTTTATCCGTAACAAATCCTTTTAGATAGATGGAAATCTTTGCTTAGATTAACAATTGATAACTGTGCTGCTTCCAAGAGCCGGTGGTGAATTCATGGTGTTCATCAATACCGGAGCAGCAATTTATCACTTTATCTTAAAACAGCAGGTTCATTGCTTTCGAGATTTTTTTAAAAGGCAAACTTGTTTCACAAAATTACATATGGAAAGCATCGAGCTACACTAAGATATACGCCACCTATAGTCATTTACAAACCGTTTCACACAGCATTTTATTGCATACTGTTTTTAAGAGCTTTTTACCACTGATATTGTTAACAGTTACATCTCGCTGTTATTGTAAACTTCTATTTCACGGCTATGACTTCTTTGTTGGTGAAATGTTTTTAATTTTACTCCATTTACTGTCGACCACGTTGACTCGAGTTTTAAAGACGTTTTTCCTATAATAGTCAGAGGATATCCGCTGAAATCATGCGTAGAATGGCGTAGAGATAAAAATACCCATGCATAACACATTGTTACAAACAAAAGCAAAATTCTTTTCATTTGTTTAACAAATACAACTTAGAAAGATCATGAAACGAATAGCTGTATACCCGGCATAAAAAAACAAAGATTGTTTTCATTTGCAGCGAAAAACTCCGTTTAAAATCTGCGAACAAATGGCCCATAATTAACAAGTGTCATATTTGAATGTAAATGGTCGACTAACTACCTGTGGTTACAGTACTCTTATGTAGTTTTAGAAACGATCAGTATCTATCAACTGTTGAAAATTCCTTAGATTATATATCGCACATGCAGCCGCTGGACAGAGGCTTTGTAATTTACAGTATCGCTTCCAATCTACATGGAGCAATTTGAAACCAAAATTAAAATTATGTAAATCAACCGAACTGAAGTTATACATTTATGAAATAAATCAAAGAGAAAAATTAATTTGAAAAGAGACGGTTAAAGTTAGTTTAATTTCATTTTTTCCATCATAGTAAATTCGATAAAGATTTTATATAATAAATGGCTATAAAATATCAAAAGTTAAAGTTGAAAATGAAAGTTCTCAACTTCTAAGTCATCCTCAGATGACTCTAACCCCCCAAACCCAATTTTCACCAAAAATTAATTTTTTTCGAACTATTATTACAACTGCCCTCTTCAAAACATTAGCATGGCTCTTTTGTTTGGCTCGCTTGAGACCCTTCGAGTCCAGATCCTATAAATAATGTGTCTCAAAAAGGACATCTCCCAGGATAAGATATATCCAGGATGTAACAGCCAGGATCCCATAAGTAGGAGCGAGCAACTCCCATAATAGACCTATGTCACGGCGTTTTCACGAGCTGATTTATTTTTAGATCGCTTTTAGTGGGAAGTTTCAATAGAAGTTTCAGTCCCGGAGGAATCAGACAATTCATACAAATTTACAATGATGTTATTGATCAAGTTTGGACGCATATGATTGGTTTGAAATTTCAATAACTGAACTAAAAATGAGTCGGTTCGTACAAAACGCCGTGACACTAGAACATTGCTCCTCCTCCTAAGTACAATGGAATGTCGTTTCTTAAACCTTTGGAACCAATTGCTGCTCCCTTTAAATTTTGCAGCTTCCTCTGAGCCATAGTATGCAGCAATTTTCTCATTCATTTTTTTCTTAAACCAAAGTTTGGACACTTTATTTGCTGTTGCTTTGCGTATTTTGAACTCAACAAGTAAAAGTTTAGAAGACTCAGGATATTTATCAGTGTGTTGGGATCTATTTCCATAGATTCTTCTCCTTTTTCTTATTGGCTTCCATTGCCTATATTCTGTTTCTCCTTATTCAGACTCAGTTCTGCAAAAATTTTGTTTCTGTTTTTTTCCCAATTAAACACTAACGACCTGTTAACTCCTTGTTGTTTTGCCACATTGCGGTACTTATGTCGTGATGTTTTCATCAAATCTAGCATGTCTAAAGTTTTTTTCTTAAATTCAACGATGTATGACTTACGAATGTTCGTTCCCCTTCGTTTGTTTTTTGCGACTTTGACATTGATTCGGCAAATCACACGGGGGGGGGGTTTCCAATTTCTAGACTCCCATCTCTCATCTCTGTGTTTCCTGTGTTGGCATCAAAAACAATTGTCGATTCCTTTGTTGATTCTAAGCTCTGTCTATTTAAGTTCTGTTTGGAATGTTTGGAAAATGCAGGATGCTTGAACTGCACGTTGCTGTCCAGGTTCTGTTTTCCCTGGAAGGACTTGACGCAGTGTTCGCACTTCACTGTGGCGATGTTGATCTCAACTGTCTTTTTCAATGTTTCTGTAATGTTGTACAGCTTTCCATCTTTTAACTCTACCGATTTTCGAAAACCACAGGCAAATAAAGTACGATTCATTTTTAGCAATCTGATTCCAAACAGAGTTGGAATAGCATGCTCTTACCTCTTGCATTAGTCTTAAGGCGCGTTTCTGAAGTATCAGTAGTTTATCAGTATAGGATTTAGCGGCACGTCCCCAAGCGACAATCCCGTATGACAAATAGGGTAATATTAACGCACGAAAGAATTGAAAAAGGGACATAGTGCCGAAGTCTTGAGATAATACCTTTAGTTTTGCTTATTTTGAAAGTTATGTGATCAATATGTCTAAAACGAAGACCCATAAATGAAGTCCTAAGACCCAATGGTCTAAAACGAAGACCCTTTGATCTAAAAGGAAGACCCTTTGGTCTAAAACGAAGACTCTTTGGTCTAAGACGAAGACCCTGTGGTCTAAAACAAAGACCCGTTGGTCTAAAACGAAGACCCATTGCTCTAAAACGAAGACCCTTTAGTCTAAAACTAAGACCCTTTGGTCTAAAACGAAGACCCTTTGGTCTAAAACGAAGACCCTTTGGTCTAAAACGAAGACCCTTTGGTCTAAAACGAAGACCCTGTGGTCTTAAACGAAGACCCCTTTTTAAATAATTTTCGGAGCGCGCGATAAACTTGAGGTTTTTAGTCAGTACTTTACACGTGACAAACTGTGTAATAGAAGAACTACTAGGCTATTTGTTATACCCCACTGGTAGCGAAAAGCGCCGGCTTTGAAAAGCAAAACAATAGCTTTAACTAACGAAAGATGTTTTGTCTCGACTCAGTCGACTATCGACTCAGAGCCCATTCGGGCTCGAGGAATAATTGATAATTTGTCACTCCCAGTTCACGGTAATTACTAATAGTAAAGAATTGTCTTGCTGAGTTTCGCTGTCACGAAAAACGGTAATTACTAATCGACTTGTAAAAACTGTCTTGCTGAATTTCGCTGTCACGGAAAACGGTTATAAGAAAGACTTGTCTTGCTGAATTTCGCTGTCACGGAAAACGGTTATAAGAAAGACTTGTCTTGCTGAATTTCGTTTGAACGCAAAACAGTAATAGGCAAGACTTATCTTGCTGAATTTCGCTGTCACGGAAAACGGTAATAGGGAAGACTGAATTTGCCTGATTTCGTTTGGTTATTGCATTGACATCGAGGATTATTTTGACTTTTGTTAAATCGAAGCAGGAGGAAGGGGGGGAGGATGGTGAGAACACATTCACTTCCGTCTCCCCACTTTCCGTCCACACAATTTTCCTCTACACAAATTTCCGTCACCACATTGCTTCCGTCGACACTTCACCTTCACGCATGCGCACGCATAATCAAGCTAAACAAAGTGTACAAAACATACCACATCCTATGGAATATTTGAATTTAGGAATGATGCGTAATGAATCAATGTCACTTATGGAAAAAAAATCGTTAATTTATTCCTTTCCTCAATCACGAACCTTTATCATTCTCATTATAAAGGATTTTCATTCTATAACAATTTCTTTCTCTCTCTCCGTTTCACGCAATCACACCGACAAAGAACTTCAGTCCGATACTTCAGTTTACTTGTCATTGAGGACGCGAGTCGAAAGGACGTTGGTAAATAAAGCACATAATCGTAACTAAATTGCGGACTGGTTTGTCTTCATATTAATTGCAAAACTTAAATTAAAATAAATTTATTAATTTCAAATTAAATACAATTAATGATTTATATTACCATTTTCACAAATCAATCTATCGTATTACTAACAAACAGAATAAGCAATGTTTCCGAGGTGACCGACTTCTTAAATTTTTATTTAATGTCTTTCACTCCCAATCACTTATCAACACTCAACTTCTCGTTACATAACAAATAGAAAGTAAGACATTTGGTGATGAGAAAATGAGAACTGATCAAACAAACCGAACTACTGAAGATTAAAAGTAAAATTTTCTCAAACTTGTTCGGTGAAAAGTATGGACTCAAGTTGGGAGAACTTAATATTTCAACTGGGACTGAAAGGGTTAATGTGTTTCTTAAAGCTCACGTAACACATAAAATATCAAATTTAATACATTGAACACTATCTTCTAGTCCGGACTCTCTTGTGGTCTCACTGCCCACACCCATCTTGAACTTTTTTATTTTTTCATCGTAAAAGGATGACATTTTGCAGAAATGGTACTCACCATGAGATCTATTCAATTTTGGAGTTAGTTTTACTGATTGCTGATGATGCCCCAATGGCGTCGTCCAATATATCTTGATTGATATTTTAGTTATATGAAGTTACGGTTGCAGTATTCGAACAGATCAAGATGAAAAATGCCTCCATGCCAAAATCTAGCATTTTTTCACCCATCAGGGAGGATGTATTACCACAGTTATGCTCCAATGACTCCATACAAATCCTTATGAAATTAGCTTGGACCATAACTTTATGGTCCAAGCCATGTTTAGAAGGATTTGTATGAAGTCATTGGATCATATCTGAAATTATCTCGCCGACAATTTGCACCAACATTCTGATTTTTTGCAAGGATACATTTTTAGTCTTGATCTCTCGGATAGTTTTGACAAATCTCACAAGTTCCGAAATTTTAATTTTTGTGACGTCACACTTCGCTACTTTATTGCAATACCTACTATTACCCACATTGCATCTCGGTAGCGACTGCAGTATCGTAATCTACGTAACTTATCAGCGGTTAACAGACAATGATATATACTTTGTCTAACGGCAAAAAACAAGTGTCTCTTGCTGCAGAGGTGCCAAAAGTCGCATAATTTGGTCTTCATATTATATCGCCGCTTTCATTTGAATTGCCCTCAACATTATTCTTCCTGCCAATATTTGTAATTTTTAATTCGACCTGTAAATGGTGAGGTCAGCTCAGTCTAAAATTTTGCAATATCTATATTAACTTCATTTTTTCAAAGTTTACCGTCGGCGACAGCAGCCTGCACGTTAAGTCTATTATTTGATAATTTGTTGTGTTGCGAGTACTTTACGTCGTATAACAGATATCTTACCTACAAACCACATTCTAATGGTAAAGTGAAGTGCGGCCTTTTTACTAGTTTAGTGTAGAAAGAACAGTTCGAGAAACCTTCACTGAACTTTGTTTTGATGCTTTTATGCGTTACAGAACTAAAAGCTTTGCATTTCATTTTCTTTTATTCTAGGTAAAGATCTGGTTGTCAGTTCAGCGATTCCAGCCATCAATCTGAGTACCATGTGTCAGAAATTGCGCCAGAATGGAAATAATAAACAAACTTGCAGCTATTCAAAAAGACGGCGCTTGTCGTCGGACAAGTGTACAAGAAAAACAAAGAAGCGAGATCGTGTATCATATCCTTCTTCTCGTAAATCAAAAACTGCGAAAGATAAACATTTATTAGGGAAAAGACAGTTTCAACATAGCTGTTGTTCCTTGTGTAAGAAGAAAAGTTTTGTTTGCAACGGTTCATGTGAAGAAGAGAACCAATCTGATTTTCCCGAGGTTTTTTATTCAGAGGAAGACAGTTGTAAAGGAACTGATAAAAGGCGGCATCTAGATGGGAGCGAGTGTAGCTGCACATGTATTGACTGTTGCTGGATGGCCCCACACTCTGCTTATGATCTTCTAGAACAGTGTCTCCAACTGGACCCGAGTTTACGCATTTCTGCTGACGAAGCACTGCGTCATCCGTTTTTTAACGAAGTTCCATCCAGGTCACCCTTTTTCAAAAGATAATCTTTTCTAATAATGAGAATAAAGGTTATCATTCTGTTGACATGAATTCTTGGCAAAGGTTTAGATTTGTCGTTTCTTTAGAAAAGGATACTTAGAATGTATCAAGCTAAATAATATTGTTCATAATTGCTCATTTTATTATAGTATTAAATATATATTGTTATATAGTTTATATATTAAATATTGATGCCAATTAGATACAACTTCGCGATAGTACACATATAGGATTGTAAATATAAATGATTGTTGTTTATTAAACCATTGAGTTACTTGGTTTTTTTAGATTGTTCATCTCAACATAATTTTAGTATAGGAATATTTTTCGTAACTGGTTTTTCCAGATTTTTTTGTTCTCAGAAACTCTTCTGGTTGTTTAAAAAATTGTAATCATGTGCTACATTTTCTGAACTTAAGAAAAACAAAGGGGAGTATAGACTGAATTTACCCCACCCCCTTCCCGTCCACCCTTACCTCCTTTCCTTTAAAGATGAAGCAGGATGTCCAAAAGATTTTCAGGAGTTGATCTTTGTGCTGGGTAATTCAATTTTCTTGCTGGAGGTTTTTGAGCGCGGTGCGAACATCCTATATGTGATGGCTAAAAAAATATTAGGATAAAACATCTTTCATAGTACTTCTACGGAAAGCAAATTTTGCATTGCTCGCATTTGTAGAAAGAATACGAGACGAGGTGTCAGAGATCAACTTTAGAAAAAGCTCTTGGGTCTAGCTGGCTCTTAAGTTTGTAGATTTGATCACCAGCAGCAAATATTTTGAAATCGCGGTGGCCCCCCTGGCGACCAGGCCAAGTTAGTCGTCGGTGGACCAAATCAAGTCATATTGTTGACCCCACAAGTCGCAATTGTCAGCTCAGGGTATGTGGATTGGATTTTACAACTACCACCCTTTGCCTACCCCCATAAAAATAATGCGTTATCCCTTCGAACGTAAAAGAAGGTGATCAGCAAATAAATACAATTCGATTATTACAAGACATATTTATAGATATATTCAGACAAGAGTGATGTTCCAATCAGGCACACAGGGCCTTGATCCTATTGATACAAGATTGGCTCACCATGGCAAAAAGAAACCATAAATGGTAACAAGCCTTAATTTTTGTTTTCTGAAAACGATTTTTTTTATAGAAAACTTAAAAAAATATAGTTTGACGATTTAGGTGAGATTCGACCTTACAAAGCTCACGTTCAAGTAAAACCTAATTGTGAAATTATTGTGTCGTAATTACTTAAATAATATGTGTTTCTGTTATACTGGAACGGGTTTTATTGTTTTACTTTGTTCTCCGTCAATCAGGTTCCTTCGTGAGTGATAACTCTTAAATTACTTGTTGAGTTCTAAGTTTTTATTGAATTATTGAACTTTATTCTCAAAGGATTGTCGATCTATATTCTAATTTCTGTACTTTATAGATTAGATATTTTGATAATATTATAACAATATAGTTGATGTTCGCGGGCGTAAATATGTTTTGGGCCCGACTCAGGCTCATTTTTTTATTATTTTAACTTTGGAGAGCATTTAGCACAAAAACAAGAACATTTTGCTACTTCAGAAACGCGGATATTTATTTA
>JAOTRI020121636.1:0-12105 GCA_028564885.2 Zoanthus sanctaehelenae
TATGAATGTCTTTTCCATCAGAAGCCAGATGTCTCACACTTGAAAGTTTTTGGGTGCCTCGCATTTCTTCACATACCGGAGAAATTTTGCAAGAAACGTGATGAGAAATGCAGACAAGTTGTGTTTGTTGGTTATCCTCAAGGGACTAAAGGTTACAACTTTTTTGACCCATCGTCTCAAAACTTTATCTGTGGAAGAAATGTTGCATTTGTTGAAAGGCAGTTCTATAATTTTGATGGTGATATAACTTCAGAGAAGTCCACATCATTTTATTTTCCAGAGAGCGACTGAAGTTCAGAATCCACCAGTTGTTGGCGATAGAAATAATTTTGAAGAGGTGAATGGTGACCAGAATGAAGCTCATCATCATCCAGTGAGAGCAACATTTGAAGAAAATTTCCTGAGAGAAACTGAAAATCTTGGCCCTAAAAGAGTGCGCAGAGCTCCAAGATATGATGAAGAATGTTATGTAGCAGACAATATTACTGCTGACATTGATAAACCAGTAAATATTCAACAAGCATGGACTGGTGAACATTATGTTCAGTGGAAGGAAGCAACAGATTCTGAATACAACTCACTGATAACTAATGGTACATGGGAACTTGTTCCTCCTCCAGAGGGAAAGAATATTGTTGGTAGTCGATGGGTATTTAAAGTAAAGCATAATGCTAATGTTACAGTTGAAAGATTTAAAGCTCGAGTTGTGGCCCAGGGGTATTCCCAATCACACGGAGTAGACTACCAAGAAATTTTTTCACCTGTGGTTCGCAACACTTCTATCAGATCTCTGTTAACAGTTGCAAATATTTGTAATTGGGAAATTCATCAAATGGACATGAAAACTGCATTTTTACAAGGCGAGTTGAATGATGAAATCTACATGAAGCAACCAGACGGTTATGTTGACAAAGAAAGACCGGAGTATGTATGTAGGTTGAGAAAAAGCATCTACGGTTTAAAACAGGCGGCCAGGTGTTGGAACCTTTCTATCGACACTTTCCTTATATCCAATGGTTATAAAAAGTCTAGTTCAGATCCATGTATGTATGTCAAGTCGGTTAAAGCTAAAGAAGGAAAGATTAATTTTGTGATACTTGCCCTTTATGTTGATGATATGTTGTGGTTTTCTAACGATATTGAAATGCTGGAAAGGGAGAAAGCTGCAATCGCTGAAAGGTTCAAAGTTGAAGACATGGGAGAAGTAAATTATGTTCTTGGTATGACTGTGAAGCGAAACCGTGAATCAAAAACTCTCTCTATTAATCAGACAACATACTTAAAAGGAGTGCTAAAAAGGTTTGGAATGGAGAATTGCAAACCAATGTCAACACCAATGGAAGTTGGGATGAAATTTGAGTCCTTATCTGAAGATGAGACTGCAGTGGATGTTCAAAGATATCAGATGGCAATTGGTTGTCTAACATATGCAACAACTGCTACAAGACCTGATATTTCCTCAGCAGTAGGAATTCTTTCTAAATTTATGTCTCGACCTGGTAGAAATCATTGGCAAGGAATAAAGAGAGTTCTTCGATACATAAAAGGAACACTCGATTATGGTCTACTGTACACTGCAAATGGTTCAAGTCCAATATTATCTGGGTATTCGGATGCTGATTGGGGTGGTGACACAGAAACCCGGCGCTCCACTTCGGGATATGTGTTTCAAATTCAGAGCAACACAATTAGTTGGAGTTGCAAACGTCAAAATTCTGTAGCAAGGTCAACCACTGAAGCAGAGTACATTGCCCTGAGCATGGCAAGTCAAGAACATATCTGGCTCAGAAGGTTACTCACCGATATTGGATTGCAACCAGAAGGACCGTCTACTATCTTTGAGGACAATCAAGGAGCAATTGAACTTTCGAGAAATCCAAAATTTCACAATCGCACCAAGCATATTGATATTGCTTTTCATTTTATCAGAGAGCAAGTTAATAACAACTCTGTCTCTGTGGAATATTGTTCAACTGAGAATATGATGGCTGATGTGATGACTAAAGCACTGCCAAGAAAATCATTTGAAAAATTCAGGGATATGTTAGGAGTGAAACAACTTTGAACACACTCAAACGGTTTATATAATATATACTTTATTATTTGTTTTCTTCTGATATGTTAGGAGAGAAAAAACTTTGAACACAATCAAACAGTTTAAATAATATGTACTTTATTATTTGTTTTCTTCTGATATGTTAGGAGTGAAACGACATTGAACACACTTAAACAGTTTATATATATACTTTATTATTTGTTTTGTTTTGTTATAGTGTAAGCATTAAGTGGGAGTGTTGGAACTTCATATAAGTCTAGTAATGATGAACTAAAACCACGTGACGTAATCACATGATCGAACACGTTTTCCGACGTTGTTCTTCCACATAGTTTGAGTTAATATTTCTGTACATATTTTCGTATAATTGAAAATATTCAAACATTAGAGTTTCTTCAGATATTTTCAACAGTGATTTCCTTACTAGAAATTTGAATAGGCTATTTGCAGGAACTGATCATGTAACAATTTACCTAGCAACAGCCCCCACGGTGGGCGAGTTGGGTTGTCACTATGTGACAATCAAAAGAATTTGACTGGGAAATCATACACTACCAGTAATAAAGTGATTGTTTCGACCCCGTTGATTTTTTTTATTTGAATTGATTTTCATTTTATAATTGCATGAAATGCTTCTTATTGTTGGTGATAATTTATATTGTTATCTGTTATGTTATTGTTTGGTCCCTGTGTACAGAAAACACATATATAATGTGGGATTTCTCAGGCATGTTTATTACTCATTCAAACTCTAATTTTATCTTCAGTATTTGTCTATTAGTAATAAGATTTTTCTAACATAAATGAAGATGAACCCACAAATGTTTTTAAAGCCAAAACTTTTGGGAATGCTGGCATTTGAAGTTGCTTTATGTCGCTTTATATCTTTACCTCTATGTAATATGTGTAACCGTGCATGCATGCATCCAAGTTCTTCATCAAAATTAGTGTGAGGGCAGATACTGCTTATAATATCAGTCGTTAAAAAAAAAAATTTCATACAATATATAAACGTACATTTATGAAAATAACAAAGTGAAAGTTTTATTTTAATGATATTTTTACATTTCAGAAACTGACTCGTACATTAAATGCTCTAAACAGAGCAACTACTAGTTCAGAAGAGAACAGAAAGAAAATAAAAAAAATAATGACTACAGAATACATGAGTTCAGAGGAGAGCGCACCTGACTCTGAAAACGACACAAAGCAGGTTTTTGTTATAAAAAAGCTGCCTTGGGAGAGTGCCAAGCTGGCAAGGTTAAAAGCCAAATTAGATCAAATCTACTGGGCTGGCCTCCCATAGCACATGAGGGGTGTTGCGAAACGACGATATGAAGCTGTTGAGCCATGCTCTCGAAATGCACCAGCTGATGCCACATCTTGGGTACTTATAAATCCAACAGCAACAAGCAATCTTGTACATGTAAGCAGGAAAAGTAAACTTTATCATTTTTCATATGTTATTAAAAGTAGTCTTACTAAAGATAAAACTGTCGTCACCAGGCATTATGGTTAATATGTATGTAGATAAAAATCTAACAATAAAACTCTCTGGTAAAATACATAGATTTTTGTAAAATACAAAAATGTTCCAACGTTTCAACGAGGTTACTTCTACAGGGGAAAGTGAAGAGTATATCCCCTGAAGAAGACAAGTAACCTCGGACATTTTTGTACAAGGAAGGCGAAAAAATATCACACATGATTTAATTAACGTTTCAGTTAACTTTATTGAGGTATTAAGAATGCAATTTAGGCGGCATGCAATAAGCCTGTTAGATTCTGTTCATATTATATAAACAATAGGCTCTTTGCAGTTAGAGGTCACGTGACCACAACCTCCTTAAATTAATTAGTTACGAAGGCATATTTTCGACTCTCAACGTTAAGTATTTCAAAAATGACAGCGAATATAAAATCAAAATTGTTCTAAGGAAATGTACGTGAAAATGGTACTGGAGAACAAGGCTTGCTTTCCAGTTGACAATATCATAGAAATCCTTATAAAATGTCCTATTTTCTGTTACTTGCCTTTTTTTACACATTTGAAGTCAATAGCTGAAACCTTGCCATTTTACCAATGTCAACCTGCTCTTTACATTTCTGGATGCCATTTTGTCATGGTGATTGATTTAAGGTAGCTGTGGTCACGTGACCGCAACTGCAAAAAGCCTTTTTCAAACTATTTTCTTGAAACCACGAATACATAGGGTGGTCTGCCTGTGCTTAACTTATATGTGGTAACGTTAACAGTCATTATTAAAAAAAATTGATATAATTATGTTTAATTTATATTTATTTATATTCATATCTATTACAGAAAATGGTTCAGTTTCTAGTAAACAAAGACTAATAAGACAAGGTTGTAAAAACGGTATTTTGAGCACTATAAAATACACCATGCACTGTTTGATGTATTTTATACAATTAGCTAGTTAAGCTCAGAGAGAAGCGAAAATGGGATTACAATTATGGGCTATAAACGCTGCGATGTCAACATTCGTGAATGCATTATACCGTTAAGATAGATTTCGTAAATTACGATGTAATGTATACCTTTATATAAAGATAATTTAATAGTTCTCAGAAGTATAAACACGTAAAATTTAGGCTTAAGCTTAAAATATAATACCTTAAGAATAACAAAAAATTAAAGGATTGTGAGAATACGAAGCGAGGTCTAGTTTTCTCTTTTCTTTTCTTTTAAAATAGATCAAATGCACCCGCTCTATTAACAGAAAATAGTTTTCAAACATTTCAATCCACTCATCTAATTTCAAAATTTATTTACATAGTGCTTAATTTAAATTAAAGGGCGGTATAAAATAACAATTTAGGATTCTAAACTGTCCGTAAAGATTCCGTAAAGGAGCAGTTTACTTACCTTTACAATATTTACGTAGTTATTAAAGGGCCGTAAATAGTATAATTAAGGCTCCTTTACTCTCCGTAAAGATTCCGTAAAGGATTGGTTAACTTATCTTTACAACATTTACGCAGTGCTTAAAGGGCCGTAATACTTTAGCTTAGCTATGCAGACAACAACATTTCGGACGAAGAATTTGTTCCTTTATACGACTGCCATCGTTCAAAAATTCCAGATTTCGGCTATCAATTGTAAGATAATTCATGAATTCAGCAGACTGCAAAGCCGAATTTCGAGTTGAAAAGGGAGACCTTCATTTTTTACCAAGGATCAATATACTCTGTTGATGAACAAAATTAAACACTGTATTTTGATTTACATTCAGCTTTAATGAATACCTTTTCAAATGATAATTACTCAATTATAATTTTAGATGCTTATGCTATGACCTTGTTGGTCAGCGGACTCACCTCACCCACGTGACACTGAATTAACTGGTGCTTGGAGTCAAGATAAAGTTATAATTGGGAGTATAATCAACTGTTATTATATGCTTGCACTTGCAATATCTGGGACTAACTTGGTGTCAGAAATGGGATAGGTGAGTGTGGCGCGTACTGGTTGTAATTTATTTGCATTTTCACGTTGCACGCGAACGTGTGTATCGATCGAAAGATGGTTCACCCAAAACGCCCAGATTTCAAACTGGCTGGAAACATAGCTGTTTAAGAACTTTGAACTGATATTCGACGACTACTGCATTCAGGCAGATAACCGTGACTTGAATAAAAAACCCGAACTGAAAAAGATGAATATTACAAAAAACCACATATTGAAATTTCTGCTCTACAATCGGCCATACCGGATGAAGCTTTACAAGTCATTAGGTACACAATAGATCCACAGATCCCTGAAGCAGACGTGGATGTGAATGGAAAAACTAGGTGTACATTACACATGATCAATTAGAAGTTTGTTACTGTTAGACAGATTCAAATTTTGGAAGTTAAACCAAGCACAACATGAAACTGTACTGATTGTGCGAATAGGCAATCAGTGATGAAATGTGCCGTGACAAATTCGTGTTTGGCCTTCATAATGACATGTTGAGAAGAGAACTCTCAGAACATATTTGAAATCAGATAATTCTCCTAAAACGATGTCTAATGTTGTGGGAGAAGCAAAAGCCTGGTCAGAAGTTTAGTAAAATAATATGAGGTAACTCAGCTACAACCTCGTACCCAGGCTCTTCTCTCCCCCGAGAGAAAGACCCTGGTTGGGTCTAGTCACGTGATTGTTGATACTATTAATTTTTTGATTTAGGGAGGGGTCTGCTAAATGAACTGTTTTTTCATAGAAATCTTTGTAACATCCAATCCAGGCCGGGATCAAAGAATGGCGGTTCCGTTCTTGACAAGTTTATAGTTTTCGATCGAAAACAGCAATTACTGGAATATTGTTTTAAGAACAAGTGCCTTATTAACAAACGGACAGTGTCAAAACGTTGAAAAGGATATTGGGAGGACCTCAGGATATTTTATTTACTTTGTTAGAAAACGACAAAAACTTGGCAACCATCGAGTTGGTCTTCTTGAATGAACTTCAATGAACATCAATGAACTTGAAACCTTCCCAGAAACGAATTGCTACCAGCAACTCAAATTCTTTTTCTTGTTTTGAAGTGTTTTGAGCTCTTTGGAAAGAGATTATTATTTATATTTGAGTTTTTATAATTCTTGTATGTTTTAGGCTGGGTTGGATTGCATGAGCGCTTTCTTCAAGTGTTTGTTTTCATTGAAGAATGAAGGTATAATTATTCTTCCGTTATGATCATTGAAATTTTATACTTTTATTTTGTTTCTTTGCAAGTTGTCAGTTTGTTTTTTTTTGGCCGTGAGAACTCATTTGAATTCATATTGTTATTCTTTCTTTATTCTTTTGTAATGACGCTATTGGCTTAAAAACTCTATTTTAGTGTTTACATGTTTAAGAAAGTTTATTACGCTTACAGGGCACTTCCACTTTGTAATTTCGTAGTTTTATTTATCCTGGATAAACATCAGCTAGATGTTATTTCAATTGAATTTCGGTAAAAAATGTCAGACCCTTCGGCTTCGGGTAGCCGTTTCAGTGGAATTAGTTTTGGAAATCTTTGAAGCTGCAGGCAGAGCGGAGCGCGAAACTCCAAAAACAAAAAGAAACTTAAGCACCCCACCCTCTTCATTTTTATTTGTTACCATTCAGAATGTGTATGCCACGTGACCAGACCCAACCAGGGTCTTTCTCTCGGGGGAGGGAAGAGCCTGGGTACGAGGTTAAGTGTTTTATCCATATCTATATCTATATTTATATCTATATCTTTATTTATATCTATATCTATATCTTACAGACTTTATAGGCAAAGGACCTTCTTCCAGTAGCTGTAGTCACCTTTATACAGTAGCATCATAGTGGTTCAAATGCAAGCATATCAATTTTGTTCAGCTAAACAACTCCATTAAGAATTGTCTAAATTTCCCCACCACCCCGTCCCCCAAAACATCCCTTCCCCTTTTGAAAAATTATAGTGAAAATTAGCCTCATAGTGGTATAAACCTAATTGCTTTAAATTCCTTCTAGGATTAAACCCAGGAATGGCTGCAGTCGACAAGCTGAGTAATCCGGCCATCCCAACAACAACCAAGACCTTACAGAACCTGCTTAACGACGCTAATGCCGCTATTCCTGGCCCCGTAAGTAGCAAACCACCCGTGTTGCAGCAGCCAGGTTTGCAAGTGCCACCTGCAAGTTCTCACCTGGGACAGCAATTAAATTCAGGATTGCCTGGGCAACCTTTAATTCCATCGTCATTACCCAAAATGCCTCAGCAACAGCTTATCAACCCCCATCCACAACCAAACCTTAAATCAAGTTTTCCCTCATTAAATTCTCTTCAAGCGCCACTTTTACCTCAGTCGTCTTCGAAATTCACAGAAATAGGAAATATCTCATCTAATATATCAGGTTGGTTGTTGACTTATTTTTATGTAAGAAATTATGAATATGGTTAGCAAAAGCAATACCTTTAAACTTAAAGTACATATGACATAAGTTTTGTTTTTTGTAGAGCTTTAAAAATATGGGAAATCAGTGTGTTGTAGCTCTACATGTATCTAAGAGAATGTACAACACCACAATGCAAAATCGGGAAGACGAAGAACTTTTATGATGTCAGAGCCTAATTAGAACCTAGACTCTGAATTGCTCGTGCAACATTGAGCACTTATAAAAAGATAAATAAAAGTCAGATTTCAAATTTTTTTTCAGAAATTGAACCTAGAAGGAATCTACTTTTGAACTAGCGAAAAAAAAAATTTTCCTTCATACATTATGCACTTCAAAAAAGTGATCCGGGGACTGGGGTCTAATTGACGTAAAGTTGTTTACCTCGTGCAACCATGAAGTGCTTGATTAAGTCTCTTTTACTTGTTTAAATCGTTTCATTATGATGCCATTGGGTGCTGCAGCAACACATCTTCTTCCACCTTTCTTTCTACCCTGTTCTGTGCCTATGTTGAATAGTGTTTTGGGTAAACAACTTGATGTCAAAGTCGTGTGAGGCCAGTGGACATGTTTTTCGCTCAAAGCACGTATTTCAAACGACAAAATCCTGTTAATAAAATAACAAACCGTGAAAAAAACATAGAGTCTGTATATTTGACATATTAAAACTACAAGAAACAGTATAAACATTTTATGTCATATGCAGTTAACAAGTTAAAACATGTTTTAACGTAAATCTTCGAATAAGTGCCGCATTTCAAAGTGGGGCACCTTGAATTAGAGCTGCACTTGAATAAGTAGGAAACCTATTTCTAGACACTTAAGCGGTTCACCTATTCCTAGAAACCTAATAAGCGGTTCACCTATTCCTAGAAAATTAAGCGCCGCACCTTTCCTAGAAATTTAATAAGCGGTTCGCCTATTCCTAGAAACCAAATAAGCGGTTCACCTATTCCTAGAAAATTAATAAGTGCCGCACCTTTCCTAGAAATTTAATAAGCGGTTCACCTATTCCTAGAAGCTTTAAATAAGCGCGGCGACACAAATTTGAGTGAGAATTGTATACTCACCTTTTTATAGTTTTCTGAAATATAAGGTGGTCAGTTCAACAGGTTTAGTTATATTTTCGGAATACACCTGAATGCTGGCACATGAAGTATGTCTAAATGTTTAATTTTGCCCTTTTTATTGATATTTTCAGCGTCTATTTTAAGATGATAAGTTTTTGTTGATCTCTAGTACGTTGTACTTTGTGATGCACCTGTGTCATGAACGCCGTACCAAAATCTCGTTGAAATTAACAAACAGCGAGGCACTTTGGCACCAGTTTGCAGTAAGAGGCTGGTATATAGTTTGTTATTCTTTACAAAGTTAGTACATTGTTAGGATAATTAGGACTCATGGGATTTGTAGAGAAAACTTGGATATTCTTATTTTTTGAACCAAGGCTGGATATTCTTAGTTTTCAGACCAAGGCTGGATATTCTTAGTTTTCGAACCAAGGCTGGATATTCTTATTTTTCAGACCGAGGCTGGATCCATATTCTTATTTTTCAGACCGAGGCTTGATATTCTTTTTTTCAGACCGAGGCTGGATATTCTTTTTTTCAGACCGAGGCTTGATATTCTTTTTTTCAGACCGAGGCTTGATATTCTTTTTTTCAGACCGAGGCTGGATATTCATAGTTTTCGGACTGAGGCTGGGTATTCTTATTTTTTTGGCCGATTTTAGACTGGAAATATTCTTACAAATATTCTTAGTTTCAGGAATATCAGTGATCGACGTACATTTCCATGTTTGAAGTAATTGTGTCATCGAAGAGACTCAAACGTGTTAGATCTGTTTGTGGATTTGCCAATGGGGATTGGGGTCTAATTGCAATTCGTGTAATCAGTAAATGTAGTTTTGAAACATAAAAAATTATGTTCCTAACAAAATCTGAGCCCCACGCAATATTATTCTTGAAATATTCTTAGAATTTTACCAATTTCAGCCTCCATATTCTTATAAAGTATATTTTTATTATATATATAGTGCATTGAACAGTTACAAATGAAAAGATAATGGTAATGCTTTTAATATTAACAAATGTAATCTTCAAAACCGTTTCTCAGTTTAATGCTATGTAAAAAACTTTTCATTCAGATGTTGGTGGTTTACCAATAATGCAACAAAACCTAAAGGAAAACAAGACAAATGACCTAGAAAAACAACTTTCTGAAGCATCTGCCGGTGAAGCAATGTCACTCAACCTGGTGAATGGCAAATTGGAACTTTCGTCTGTTACCGTACGCAATAAAACTACAGGAAAAGAAACCGAGCACAATGGCGGATCAACCAAGGGAAAAAACAAAGAGACGTCTTCAGCCTTCGATTCCATCTTTGGAGAAAAAACCCCAAATAAGGAAAAGTGCAATAAGGGTGACGTCATTAAAGATGTTACACTGAAGGGCGGGAAAAATTCTGGAAAGTTCGTTGACAAAGGCGATGTCGCGAGCATGGACGAGTGCACCGATTTATGCTGTACAGATAAATCTTGTAACGTGGCCTTCATGTTGGGTAAAACCTGCTATACGGTTGCATGCAAAAGCAAGGAGCTTTGTGACCATTCCTCGGCTCCACCATCAAACTTCAAACCACGCCTGGTGTATGTCAGACCACTGAAGAGCAAGCAAGGTAAACTAGACCCAAATCCATGCGTGCTAGCACTGAAAAAGTGCATAGTTTTATTGCTGGAACCGAAGATATACTGCCAGTTTTCATTTGATGTCATGGCGGCCATGCTGGTGTACTCTTAAAAGAATTTTGATTGTTTGTTTTGTTTTATTCACCATCGTGGCCGCTATGTTTATTGTCTTGTGTGTCGCATAGGAATGTGTGGAAACTAAGAATAGAAATTAGAATGGTGATCTTAGATAAATATTAGGAGGAATTCAATACAGTTCAATTTTATTGTATATAATTCGCACCGCGGTTTTTCGTAAATACGCTATGATACAATTTTCGCATCTACGAACGCAATTCAATCAATTACGGAAGAAAAGAACCAATAAATTTCAGACTTCAACGGACTTGAACCCATGACCTCCGCGACGCCGTTGCAGTGCTTTACCAAGCTAATACAAATCCATCGGTATTGCAGAGGTCGTCGCTTCGAATCCCGGTGAAGTCTGAATTATTTTTCGTGCATCTCTCTCGCAATTGCTTAAAATGCATTCATAACCACGAAGATTTAGCCCAACGTCAATTTTATCGATATTTCAGTACCTTTACAGCACTTTACTTCACTTACACATCTTATATGACGCAACCCGGAAAAGTAGGCCTCAGCCAACTGCAATACTAGGAAGTGGGCTGGGTGGATGTGGTTGGCGCAGTTGGTTGGATCTCTGCGATCAGTTATCTTATTCATGAGATCTTATTTACAATTTTATTTATATGATTTAACACTTTTATTAAGTTCATTTCCTCTTTTAACAACGTAATTTTTATCTTATTCGATTACAATTTTGTATGTTTATAGATAGTTAGGAAATTAGTCGATTATAATCCTGTATATATTTATAGATAGTTTATTTACAATTGTAGATGAAGAGCCATTCTTTTTTGGATATGGTCGGTACAATAAATCATTATTATTATTATTATTATTATTATTATTATTATTATTGTTGTTATTATTATTATTATTATTACTATTATTTTTGTTTTCTTAAATACCAGATAAACTTCCTGCAATTCCTCCTGCTCCAAAGGACTTGAAATGTAAACACCATAACATAACAAATAACAAAAAACTGCTGGGCACAAAAGACAAGAATAACTTCACGCTTGCTGAAGATGTCGATTCCATGGGCGACTGCATGAAACATTGTTGCGACAATAAGAGCTGTGACGTAGCGTATTACGTCAGCAGTAAATGTTACTTGGTGAAGTGCTCCGACCAAACTGCTTGTAGCATGGTAAAACTGAAGCCTTCCAAAGATTCGCCGCTAATCGCCAAGATGATAAAAGCTGAGAAAGAACAAAAAGCTGGTAAAAAATGTATTTCTTTTTATCGTATAATTATCCATAAAATACTTATATTTCTCCCTTTCGAAAACTTGTTATTTTCACTAGTGAAAATAACACGTTACC
>JAOTRI020121647.1:0-12103 GCA_028564885.2 Zoanthus sanctaehelenae
TATTGTTTGTCATTTCCGCTTATTTTGATTGAATTATCCTAGTTGTACCTGAGTTGTAGTAGACGCCCCACCCCCCCCAAAAAATGCTCAGTGGAGGCGTCTTCTACAATATATCCAACATTAGGTAGCCCGAGTAAACGCGTGTGTACGCGTCTAGTTATTCTTAAATGTGGTAATGTATCTAGAGGGTGGTCAGCCCAAAGTTTGGGGTCCACCTTGTTTGACATTCACCTGAACTGCTTGAAACTATTGTACATCTTGTGCCTGTGTAGATACCTCATAAGGAGTGGCGTTAATTTGCTTTGGTAAGGAATAAGATCAGCAAATACCATTTATGACAGGGAGAGAGATTGGTTCATATTTTGAAAGGCTCAGAGCTTAAGTTACACAGTTCGAAAATTATTTCTAATCTTTGACGTTTGGCAAATGCCCGAAACTGAAAATAGTGCATTGTAATAGATGTGTCTGTATGTGTAAAATGGTCAGGGAAGGGGGGAGACTGGAAACTGGGATAGGGGTTAATTTCCGGAATTTCCATGAACATATTATCTTTTAGCAAAGTTAAAGTCCTATTATTTGGGATTTTAGAAAGCTTCCTAAAACCTTTACTGATCCCTAGTACTCGAAAAACAACTTAAAAAGAGTAAGCAGTTGTTCAAAGTTCGATTAAATTAAAGACAAGAACTTAATTGCTTAATGTTTTCATAGCAAAGATCCGTTTTGTTAAAAACGTATTTTTTACTAGTAAATAAAGGGTACAGACAAGTAGGTGAAAGAGGTTGCAATTCAACTGCAGTCAATATTTCGTTACTTACAGATGGATTTTATGGAGATGGTGACTTAGATGTGGATTCCAGGCCTCTAATGTACTCTCGTGAGTGCTCATTGGATCGGCCAGATTCGGTCATGGATCGTAGTCCGCTTGGCTCAGTGGAAGCGTTCACTCGTAAGCGATATAAATACGGATCAGACTCCAGTGGTTCACCTGCTTTACGGAGAGCAAATCAACGGTTTCTCGTACCCAGTCCTCCGAGTTTCACTGAAGCGGGAGCTGGGGATGAAGAAGGTTAGTATGACTTAGAATAACAATTAATGCGTTTATGGATTGATAAGGAAGGAATGGTTTTGTTCTTTAGTGCAAAAAGAGAGAAAATACTAATGAGAGGCTAGTTCAAGAAATATTAATACCTCTCTTGGGACTCTGTGCTGAGATACATATTACACATGTTTTCCGTTCAAAACCAAATGCTGCTATTCAACGCAAAACAGTACGCCTAACGAATTATTTCTTTTCCCCCCAAACTCCTGACAGCCTTTAACCAACCTTAAAAGTAATAGCAACTTATTGTAGAAAAGTTACGACTTTTAAAGCACTCTTTAAACAGAAACCTCCGGTATTAAATGAATTGGTCAGACCATCGTTTAGCTCAGTTATCGACACAACATCTCTCGTTCACGAGCTAAGTGCAGCACTGTGCAAGGTTACTGTACCTTTTTAGACGTCCTGGAAGACCTTTGAGTAGAAAGAGGAGAAGGCGACATTGAAGTTGATGAAGTGGCTAGTTACCTTTTTAGGCGTCCTGGAAGACCTTTGAGTAGAAAGAGGAGAAGGCGACATTGAAGTTGATGAAGTGGCTTGTCGAACTTGGGTTTTGTGGTTGTTGTTGTGTTTCCAACGTGTCGTTCAGAGCACTCAAATATCAATATTTAACTAAAAGCAACTTGGTTTTTCATCTAGTTATAAAAGAATGCAATCAAAAGAAATTTTATATTATAAAACAAGATCTTCAACAATTGCATGTTAACTAACTATTACACAGATTTCAGAAATTTGGATGAGTGTTCGTCGTTTGACTGTCATTACTAATCAGTATTTCAAATTCAAATTTACCGCCAGGGGGGAGCTAATCCTTTTGTAGCGGAATTTCTTGTTTAAGCGTTATTCACATATCACAACGGTCACAATAACGTAAGTCTAGACATTATGACATTGCTGGCCTTCCAGACTAAAATTGTGTATTTGGAAAATGACATAAAACCTGAATTGGCATGTCTTCTATTAAGATAGATACACAACTTCATTTATGAGGCCCTTGCAGTTTGTGCAGTGTGGCCTTTGAATACAGGGCTCATACAGTCATGAAAAGTCATTGAATTTGAAAATGTAATTTCCGAGATAATGGCCGAAGCCATGGAATTTTATTTTTCTTGAGCTGGTTAAAGTGTGAGTTGGATGTTGTGTTGGAGTGGATTCTTTATTTTCTTGGCCATGGAAAACGGCATTCGGTCATGGAAAAGTCATTGAAGTCGTTTCCCATTCTCAGTGTGAATCTTTGAATAAAATATTCTCATATGAACTGAAATACCTTAAATTAAATGTTCCGTCGGCGTTTCTACAAAAACATTTTAACAAATAGATAAATTTTACACCGTAGTGAAAAAAAGTTGAACTGGAATCCTTCTTCGGAGTGCATCAAGTGAAACTTCAGTCAAAAGTATTAAATAATCTATTTGTAAAACTGTAGCTATAAAATTCATTGAGCTGTACTAACTGCAAATACAAATACGGTACAAAGAGGTGAAAGTTGTTTACAAGAGTATTGTTTAAGTTAAATTCTTTGCTGACCTTGTAGCACATTGAGCCAATTTCTGTAGTTTTAAGTGGATGAAAGACTTTCCGTTAACTTATCACTAATCCATCGAAGGTGAGTTCCTAGTAAGCGCTTGTACTCATGTACCTGTCCTGGAAAGATGAAATGCTGAGTTGGCTTAGGTAGAAAAGAAAATGACCCAAAAACTCAAATTTCGACAAGCTGTCTGGATGGAATTGGGTTGGAAAGCAGTGAGCTTAACAAGTGCGCAAATTGCCTTTGCCCAGTCAGCAGTAAAAGGGCTTTTAATGACCGTGTCCTAGATGCCCTAATTGCAGTCTCGATACTGAATTGCAAGGACATGGCTCTACAAGGTTGAACCGAAAGCATGTGAAGGACTCCCGTGGCTGCCGTTATACAATCCACACATGACTTCGGAGCACAGTACCACAGCCAGTTAGTAGCTGTGGGTCAGTTTATGAGATTTTGTGATTTTTAAAATATGACACTAAAATAGTGTCTTTATGGGGGTTGGGATTAGGTATTTACTTTTATATATTTATTGAGGTTATTGGTTTGTCATTTGATGTTACAGAAACAAGTCGTCGCTTTTCCAGGATAAGCTTTGCCAGTTCTCTCCAACAAGCCAACTCAAGCATGGCAAACTTACCTGAACGAATGCGTTATATGAATAGTGCCAGTCCCCATGGGTCAGGACTCAGCTTAGAAAGAGGTCGGAATGTCTCAAAGACCTCTTTTGGCAAGAAACCAAGAGAGAGAAGCCTGTCCCAACTCTCGAGAGAAAGTGATGTCTCGTTTTACTCATGTGGCAGTTTGCTTGACGAAATAGGCATGAATCAACGGTATGTTTCGCTCTTGTTATTATAGATGCTGTAGAGATCTAATAATCTGTTTTATTATATGGCTGACAAATTTCGCGTGCTCTGATTGGTCAATTCAGGGTCTGTATGGTACGGTAAGGACTCCGCGTATGGACCTCCCAAACCTACCGTGTTTGTTTTGATTTTAAAAGAAGCATCAAATCCTAAAAAAAGAATACCTTACTCATATTAATAATCATTTAAAACAGGATCAATGAAATTTTTCGGAAGCATGATGCTTTAAGAAACTTATAAAAGCTGCGACGAAAAAATACAAAACATCCAAATTATGGGCGAGTTCACTTTTAATAATGAATATTGAAAACGAAACTACAAAAGCTTGAATTAATTGAAAACAACCGTATTTTTCGGTATATTAAACAAGAAAATGAGCGGTAATTTTAATGTTTACCTACCTAGATAGGAACTTAGCAATCTTGTTTGCCGCTTCTTCATAACATCAGTTAACAAGATGGTGACAAATCTGACACGTTGAATCCGTTTTCAGAAAAATACCAAAGATTTATCAACGAAAACGAACTTGTGTTCATTATCCAAACTGATTTGCTGAAAATATTTTCATTTTCACTGCTTACTAGTCAATTTAAGCGTCACATCAAGGCACCTTGTCAATCAGGCAGCCATGAATGAACCAGAAAGCCGCTCAGTAATTGTATTCAATGGCAAATTTCCACCATAAATGTTCACTGCTGGTGTAAATATGAAAATTTTGTTCCTAGAATTTTATGGGTCAAAATCTTCAACAGTCTTCTGGAGAACTGATAAACGTAGATGATTTTTCGAACATTGTACGTGTGATCCACTCAAACATCGATCTTGCTATCTGTCTATCGCTTGGCGGTATTTGGATTGATTCCGTTGATTCAAAGCACCCCAATTTGATTAATGAACTCTGCCGGGACGAAACCAACAGCAATGATCTTCTAAACAATTTTTGTAGTAAAGGTTTGGTTGTTTTTGGGATTTCAAAATTGAAAAATGACTTAATTTCACATTTAACAAGTTTTGAATCAAGTGATGAAGTTTGAACTGTTCAGACAGGGTCTCAGCGGATGATAAATCAGCGAACAAAAACGCTCAAAGCCAAATCAGTTTTATAGTTTGAACTACATGAACCTTATTTTTTACATTCATTCCTAACTGTTTGCTGGTTCTAAAAAGCCTTATTTGAGAATAACCTAAAAAATTATATGACGATTACCGTTTACGTGTAAACGGTCGAAAATGGATAAATATATAGCCGGATAATGATGTAGCCGTCTATGTGTAAAGGCCACCTTAAAATAGTTTTTTCATGTTCTATTTCATTTTTAGCAATAACTTTGTGCATGTACTCCGCTCGGTGCATTCCAACGTGCAGTTATTGTATTTTGTATTGTTCTTTGCCTGTCGATATGGAAGTCACCATCCTCGTTGCTTAAAATCCCTAAGAATGAATGAAGAAGACCCGGGTTCGATTCCCCGACTCAGACCACTGAATGAATTTGTCCTCGGTGATCCCAGTGACAAACTTACCGCACTTTGTAAATAGCCAACTGGTTTGCCTCCTACCAGTTGGGATTCTTAATTGGGGAAGAGGGAGGTTTTTAATATGACACTGAAAAGCCCCTTTGGGGAGTTGTCATTAAGTGTGTATTTTTGTATCAGTTTGGTGATCCTGGCATTCCTCACTATAATTGGTGCTCGACAATCCTACTGTATCTATCTTCACTGGGATAGTTGAGATAATCAGTTTGGTGATCCTACCATTCCTCACTCTAGACAATCAGACCAAACCATGAGATGGCCAACCTGTTCAGACTAGTCATTAAAGTTGGTGGTCTTTACCCTCGTTAGTAATGTAACTTGTAATCGCCTTGTTGATCTGGAGTCCAACTGAGATCTTTCTAAATGCTATTTCTTGATGGTCTGCTACTTGCATGGTGTTGGAATTTGGGTCTGTGAATTTCTTATCACACATTGGCGTGCCTTTACAATAACCCCAAGCTACAGACTCCGCTGCCTCTCACAAACTTCACACATTGACTACATAAACACTTTCCCCAATCGATTCCTTGCGAATCTATACCATCCCATACTACTGGTTGTGTTTGAAAGCACTCAATGATGGTACAACAGAAAGATTTGTGTAATAATTTACAGAGCTGCTGTCTTGCAGAAATTTAGGTGTAGGGATTGCAGAGCCTGCCTGAGAGTGAGAAACATCATGTGACTTGTGTTGGTTTAATAATTTGATACTTTAGCGCTGGTGAGGGGAGGTTAGCACTTGTGTCAGTCGACTGAAGGAGAGGGGTTGTTTTACTAAAAAATTTTAATATTTGGCCCTGGTGCTTTGCCTACGTTCATGCCATTCAGTTCTTGTTTTGCTAGCTGTTCAGTCACTTATATTGACCTTTCATTGTATTTCCTTTCCCTCGTTTGTTTTGTTTAGCAAAGAACTGCAAACATTTTTTCACCTTTCTATATATCTTTCTTTTCTTTCGCTTTAGGAGTTCTATTGTCATCTCTTGCATGTTTTGATCTAGATCTTAGAATATCCTTTCTCTCTTTTAGCATCTGTTTTTATTTTATCTGGAACATCTTCCCTATTTCTTCATTTGACTGAAGAAATTTATCGATTCTTTCCAGCCTCTATCCTTTGTTATTGCTTCTGCAGGGGTCACACGGTCATGAAAAGTCATAAAGTTTGAAAATGTATTTTCCAGGCCTGGAATAGTTAAATGGAGTTTGAGAAAAAATGGCTAAGATCATGGAAAAGTCAAGAAATTTTATTTTTTCCTTGAACTATGGGTTTTGGTAAATATAATATTGATTTAATTGGCCGCAACTTTGCTGAGATAAAATGATGAAATTGCATTACATTTTAAACAAATTTAATGTTTTGCTCAAAGTTCAAGAACTTTACTCTGTCTTTCAGTGTCCAGAAAATGTACTTGAAATTTAAAGTTGAATTAAAGTGCGCTGAGCCCGTTTTTTGGAGTGGATTATTTGATTTCTTGATATTTCTGAGTCATGGAAAATGGCACTTCACCTCGCATTCTCAGTGTGAACCCTGATCCATTCTTTTTTCCTCTCGGTCCCTAATTCTCTTTCTGAACTTCTTGTGCGCTTCCTTGGCTCCCTCACTTTGCGTTATTTTAAATACTTGCATCTTCTCCAGGCTAGCTGTGATTCCTGATTCTTCCACAATGTTAAATCTCTGTCTCCTCCATTTTGTCTGTACACAGACGTCTCTTGTGGAACTCATCGATAAGTAAAAAAAAAGCAAGCGTGATCAACATTTGCTCCTTCTATTCTGTTACTAACTTTCCCTTCAAAATTGTATTGTTTCATGCAGTAGCATCCTTCAAGTGCTAAGCATTAATTTTTATTTCCTCCATATTCCAAATTCTAGTGACTTGGTCTTCTTTTGCCATGATCCCTACTCCATTTTTGCCCTCTGATCTATTCCACGCATCCAAACTTATATTTTTCCTAATCTCCGTATCGAGCGGACATGGTTGGCGCAGTTGGTAAGATCTCTGCTTTCCAACCACAAGGTCCCCAGTTCGATTCCGGTCCTTTGCCGAGATTCAAATATTTGTGTGACCCATTTTGCAATGTTTTTGACTATGTTTGGTTTTATATTCAAATCATGTTTAGAAGAAAAACACATTTCACTAAATTAACTAGCGCATAAAAAGGTTTTAGTTAACAGGTGATATGTAAACAGATTCTAGGTGGCACTGTTTGAATCCGTTTTGTTGCTGCGCTTATACAATGCACAACTAACAGTTCTTGATGAACTTATAGGAGATAAAAAATATTCTCTGGTCAAAATTTTAAAAAACGCATGAGCTTTCGGTTACCAAATACAAGGTTCCTTTGACAAATGTGTGAAAAATATACAAAAATAATCCGTATTTAAATGTTAAAAGGTGTAAAAGAAGAATGTAAAATATGAATAAAACAAAACAATAAAGTAAAATCAAACAATAAAAGACTAGTGATTTATATTGATAGAAAATGTCAATAAAACTATTTTTTTAAGCATTAGAGCACAACTTTCCATGACTTTATTGGCGAAATAGAGCACGCGTGGTACAGAAAAAGTAATTTTTAACGTAGTCCTTGTGTTCTATCTTGTTTAATTGTTTGGAAAGAGTTTGCCTTCGAACTCTCTCCTGTTCTTGCTGACATTTACAACTCCTCGCTTGAACAGGGTTACGTCCCAACACAACTGAAACAAGCTATCGTGGTTCCCATCCCGAAGTGCCGCCCTCCCATGTCTGTTGAGAGTTACTTAAGACCCTTGTTGTTAACTTCACCTGTAGCCAAAGTACTGGGAGGTTTCTCAGCTAAGTCCCAACTCTCCTGTGTCTGGGATAAGTTGGATAGGAAGCAGTTTGCTCTCCCAGGAAGATCAACAACGCAGGCCTTGGTGTATTTACTTCACACAATCTTGGAGTCGGTTGATGGTGGTGAGATGTATGTCAGAATGTTTTTTTCTGACTTTTCTAAAGGATTCGATCTCGTTGATCATAATGTACTGCTGCGTGAACTGGATAACATGGATGTGGACCCACATTTACTCAGGTGGATCGCTTCCTTTCTCACCAACAGAAACCAAAGGGTGAGGGTGGGAGTGGCCCTGTCCCCACCCATATGGCTGAATGGCGGAACTCCGCAAGGAACTAAACTGGCTCCTCTCCTGTTTTGTATTATTGTGAATAGAATGGCCTCTAACTGTATAAATAGAATTAAATATGTAGATGACGCTACAGTCGTGGAATTTGTCCCCAGGCTCTCCCCATCATATTTGAATTTTACTGTTTCAGATATCTACTCTTTTGCTTCCTCTAGGGGAATGGTTCTTAACAGTAAAAAATGTAAGGAAATGTGCATTAGCTTCCTGCAGTATCGCTCATTTCCACCAGTTCCTCTACTAGTTGGTAGTTCTCTGATAAAAAAAGGTTTCTTGTTACAAGTTGTTAGGGGTTTACATGTCGGATAATTTAACATGGAACGAGCATGTTACTTATATTGTAAAGAAAGGGAGTAAGCGGCTATATGCATTACGTGTTCTTAAGAAGTCCGGTCTAAATGATAGGCAGCTTATTCTTGTCTACTGTAGCATTATTAGGTCTGTTTTAGAGTATGCGAGCCCCGCCTGGGCTGGCCTCACGCAATACTTAAGTGATCACATTGAATCAGTACAAAAGAGTGCGCTAAGAATTATTTTCCCGAACCTATGCTATGTGGACGCGCTTAGGAAATCAGGCTTACTTTCGCTGGGCCAGAGGAGGGAGGATGCGTGCATAACATTTCTTAAGCGTAGTTACTCCTCTTCCCACCTGTTTCGCAGCTTAGTGCCGCGTGTTGCACACACAAGACCGTATGCCCTTAGATCTGGAGAATCTGTTTTTGTGCCCGTCTCTTCAAATACTAACAGATTCCGAAAATTTTGCACTATAAAATATCAAAACCACTTTTAAAAAAAAATACAGTTTATATTTCTATCAGATACCGTATTAATATTTAAATTTATGAAATGATGCTATGATAAAGAACAGTAATATTTATGTGTCAGTAGTATAGTTTGAATCTATGTCATGACCCTCCTTGTAATTCAGTTCATACTGCAAAAAGGTTGAATAAACAATCATTATCATTATTATTATTGTTATACGGGTCAAGTTGGTTCTTATAGATGGATTATTGGGTCACGACCTGTGGCTCGATATATCCATATAGCTCGGCCGGGATAGCGTCTGACCGGCAATCAGAAGGTCATGGGCTGGATTGGATTGCCGTTCAGGAGTCAGAGGTTTCATATAACTACCGCATAATGACCGGGAACATTAGCCTTGTGGTTAAAAAGCAGAGACCTTTTCAACTGCACCGAGCACGTCCCCTCGAAAGTATAAATACAACTCCCATTAAGTCGTTTTTCAGCATCATTGTAAGATCTCATTCCCAAGTTAAGAATCCCAGCTGGTAGGAGGCAAAGCACTTGGCTGTTTCCAAGCTTACATGTTGAATTTGCCCCAGAGATTACCGAGGGAAAAAGTATTCAGATGTCAGTAGTCCGAGTCGGGCATTTGAACCCAGGTCCTCTATATTGAAAACAGCTAAAATTTAAAAAGAAATACACTAGTCCCCTAAAACGAAGTTCTTCAACGTAATGATTTTCTCTCTCTTAGATGGTTGGAGACAATTAAGACAGTTAGCTATTTACAATATGTTTTGATGAAACCCACACGATATAGAGCTAGATTATTCAAACTATGAATAACTTACAGATTCTAGTATTTTTACAGTTGGATCAAAACCAGGGAATGATGAAAAACAGGATTGGAAGCATCGTCTTTTTTGGTGGTCTCCTGTAAAACAAAAGAAATTTTACACTATTTTAATTAAAACAACACGACGTAGGACTACGTGACATCATCCCATGGTGAGCTTAATAGAGTATTCGGTTTGTTTGGGGATTAAACTCGTAGCTTTCAAGAAATCCGAGGTTAGATTGAGAGGTAGGCAAAACACAACTTTTATTTCCGCTCATTGAATTGTCTAGACTTTCAAGTAGGGCTTTGAATATTTATTTCTGTGTATATGTTAAGCTTTCATGTTAAGAATTTCTCCCCCGTCATAGCAATTGTTTACCAATTCAGCTATCACATGCAACAGAAAAATGCGCTTTTCAACACTGCGAGTTGCATTGAAAAAACATTTGTATCATGTATGGCTGAAAATTCAAGTAAATTTGTGTAGTAAAAAATACATTCGGTGTTGAAGTCGAACCTCTAAATAAGCCGACCCCAATTTGTAAGTCAAGACCATAAAGTTAGTATTCTAAGAATTACCAACTCTTGGCTTTCCCGGAAACTTGATGATAAACAAAAATATCTCAGTCTTTTTCAGTAGCATAAAAAGTTGTATTTTTCACCAGTTCTAGAATTCTCGAGTTGTAGTTTAGTCTTTTAACGAGACTTATATAGATTTCATGAACAGAACTATTTGTACCATGCACGCATTTTTTATTACTGACCTGTAAATTTGATTTTTCTAAGGTACATTATTCTTAATTTTTTGGTGATTTCAGCCTCAAATTGTTCTTAATTGTGTTCTTATTTCTAGCAGCTCGAATTGTAAAAAAAAACGTCGCAAAACCATGCGCCCCACATTTTAGAATAAATCCGGCGGTGAAACACATGCGGTGAGACTTCTTGTGTTTTATGTTATGTTCTTAACTGACTCAAGTTAATTTATGAATTTTTGTGAAGCCTCTAGCTACGTAAAACATTTTCATAGATATTCGGAGCCTAAGCCTGAGATTGTTCTTAAATTTTGGCCAATTTTAGCTTCGTTGTTCGTGAAGTCATTTTTATGAGAAAGCGTGTGTTTGATTTCTGCTAAACAGTAATGAAAATGGTCTCTTTTCCTTTTTACGGTGTTTAAAAGTTAGCGTTCATCAATTTAGATTAAAAATACTGTTTTTAAAATGTTTGATGACTGTCCTAACTTCAGTTTCGCCGGTGATCAACTGCATCGTCAGCAGGGACTGAAGAAAGTTCGAGTATTTGCGCAATAAAATATATTGTACAAAATGAACAGAAGAGAACAAAAAAAGGCTAGGCATAAAAAAGATAAGCACATAGATATGTAAAAGAACAAAATTAAAACAATAGGTTTGCAAATTTGTTTCTCAGTTCTCGGGAATTAAGAGTTTGCTTACGTTCTTTTATATAAACGGTTTCTTGTAAGCTTAAGTTAACAGGGTTGCTTTCAAATACTATAATATATTTTTTATTTCTTTTCCTTAAGCTTAAATTTATATAGTCTTTGCACAGATGTGGTTTCTTTACGGTGGAATTGTTATTATACTGAAATGTTCTTTTAGATTATTTGTATTCATTATATAAGCCAATCCTATTTATACGAATTAAAAGTCTGGGTTCAAATTCTTTGCTTATAAATATAATTGAGTTTTCATTATTTTATTCTGAATAGTGGAAATATAGCGTTTACAAAAACTGCAGCGATGGTGAGTTTGCAAAGTTGTCTCTGGCTGAATGAAAATCTTTATTCCGGTAAAGTTCAAGTTCAGTGCCTTAAGGACGATTAAGGGGCAAAGTTTTTCCCGAGTGCGATTTTTATATTTCACACAACTGTCACTCCAAACAAGCTCGTGCACTCCTCTTTGGTGAAAATATACTGTATTGACTTTGATCCTGGTATTGTTCAAAATTTATGAATATTTTAAAAATAATGGCAAGGCTCAGATTTTGTTTAAAATATAATTTTGCATGTTTGAGAAAATACTGGTTAAAGTTATTGCAATTACACTGTAATCCCAAAATGGAAAAGTGATATCAGATCTACATGCTTTTTTTAAACGAACAATTTTAAAAATAAAAGAACAACGAGCCTTAGATTGACCGAAAATTCAATTTTTCTGAGAAAAAAAAACTTAATAACAAGCTAATGGTAATGCTGAAAATTTTTTATTGAACCTGGTAGTCTAGAAGGAACGTATTCATGTAACATGTAATATTATAAAATAATTTAAATGGTACGCGCGTTCTGATTGGTTGAAAAACCGTTTTACATTATAGTATGTAAACACGG
>JAOTRI020121658.1:0-12102 GCA_028564885.2 Zoanthus sanctaehelenae
CACCGAGACTGGTGGGGTGCTCCAACCACCTATTATTATTATTATTATTATTATTATTATTATTATTATTATTATTAACTGCATTTTCAAAATCTGGGGCCAGTTCATACATTTTATCTTTGAGATCAGTATAACTATAATTATAAAATGAGAACAGAATGATCTATGAAAATGCACTGTATTTTTATATGACACGAAATACAAACTGGGATTGAACACTCGGTCATCTAAATTCTCGCACTTTATTGTGCGGCCGATCAAATTTTTGTTCAGAGTTTGAAGTCGGTTCATTTATATCAACTCAATGTTCTCCTTTAAAGTTGAGAAACCAAAATACAAATAAGCACAGCGTATACTTTCCGAAACTAAAGTCAATATGAAACCTGGGTTTTCATTATAAGCTGTTTGAAACGGTGACACACTTTTTAAATTCCTAGACCCGGTTCCACAAAACTCCGATTAACTAAACCCTGGACTACGACGAAATTTAAAGAGTAATTTTTTCTTAAGTAAAGTTTTGCTTACAAAGTACTGTCCAGATTTACCATTAAAACAAACAAGCCAACCCCGAAATTTCAGCTCAAAGCAAACTGTAGAGGTCAGAAAACAGGAACATGGATTAAAAAGTTAACCCTGGGTAAGCAGTCCTAACAACAAATCCCTAACAACAGTAAGAAAGAGGCAGAGTGAAAATTCATTTTGTTCCTTTTGTGTTTTTTTAAACAATGAACGCAATATAAAAGTCACTGCTTTTCTTTTGTTATCACATTTGTATAGCATTTTTATATTTTTTTACCTAATTTTAAAAACCCAGTCCACAAACCGCTTGGATGTCAACAAAAAGAAGTTGCCAAACGATATTTGCTAAAATATCCGAATTAAAACCACTACGTTTGTAAATTAATGCGGGTACCATTGTTCAACTCGAAAGTTTCAAATGAATGAAAAAGATCACTACCAATTTTTTTTTGCAAAAAAAGATACAGTGATCAGTTCCGCATTGGTTTTGTTTAACGGAAATCGCAACAGGAAATTCAGTGGAGTTAACTGCCATAGAGAACAAACAAATCAGTTATTTCTTTGCTTTTCTTGAACAGCTAATACTATTGGCCAACGATTTTGCCACTGCCCTTGTTGTTGGCCTCTTCGAAGGGTTACGGAGGAGGCATTCTGATGCGATAAGGGCGATCTCATTGAAGTAGCTTGCCAGCTTTCCGTGGCCCTGAAGCTTCCCGATCTTATCTAGAACGTACTTGATTACGTATCCTAGAGAAAAGACACTGCTGGCAGGACTTGGAGGCTCACTGGACGACACTACTTTTGGTGCAAGCCAGGGTAACTTGCTTGGTTTTTTTGGTTTCTCCAATTTCGAGACTGATTTCACTGTGCATGCCTTCCCAAAGTCAATGATGACAACATTCCATTTGTTTTGGGCGAAGTGGCAAACAAAATTGTTCTGCTTCAAATCGCTGTGAAGCCAGTTTTGTTCGTGAATAAACGTCAACCCCCTAGCAAGGCTCTGGAACGCAGACGCCCACTCGCTTATCGAAGCGAAAAGTTGAGAACTTACTGCCTTTGAAAGAGTGTAGCTTTCGTCAGTTTTCCCGAAAAACTGACTTACTATCAGATAGGGCTTGACAGTAATGTTGAGCCCAATAAAATATGGCAGGCACGGGTGATAATCTTGTGCTTAAAGCGAATACATCACTGCCGCTTCGTGTTTCACTTCCTCCCGCTTCACTCCTGTGTAAACGCGCTTCACAATAACGGGAATAATGGCGCGATACACTTCGCGCGTGCATTCACCAAAACTTCCACCTCCAACTTGTCTGGTATCTACCTTCTTCAGATGGCTGCGTGATATAATGGGCATGACAGGCCATTTTGGTCGTGGCTGCTTGCCAGTTGCACGCACACCAACATTCTGCTTTGGATGTTCGATCTCTTTGTCTTCGCCCACCGGCTCCAGATCAATCCTTAAGCGCCTTCCCATAGCATTTCGCTCTGTCCTCTTATCCATATCTTTTTCTTTCTCTTGCCTCAACTCCTCGCGCGCATCTCGCCTCCTTCTCTGCCTTCTCCTCCTCTGCTACTGCTTACGTTCTTCCTTGTTATGGGCTCAAAATCGTTCACGACGAGGTGGTAACAGTGAGCGGATTTCCTCCATACGATTTTAGCAACCGTTTATAAAAAAGTATTTAATTATAGAAACGAATATTACAGAATGCAGAACAAAAACTTAATGAATTCGAAAATAACTTGTGTTTCTAGAAAGTAAAATAACACGGTTACACAGCCAGAAATCATGCATCACCAACGCAGCGCCAACGCGGGTCATGCCCATGACCTTCAAGACCAACTTTTTAAATTTTAATCCAAACTTGTATATTTATGAATACAGTTTGATAAAAAAATGAATACAAATAAAAACACTGCTTGAAAATAATGTTTAAAAAAATACCATAAGAAACTTGAGTGCAGACCCCGGGCGGGCGGTGACGGGAAACTTTTAAATTAGTCACATTTTTGAAACCTATCACGTGGAGTTTGTTTCGCTCAGGCGGAAGCACCAAAACAAAGACTAGCTGTCGGGCTGGAAAGTGTCAAAGCAGTTCAGTTGAACTAGTTGAACCGTTCACTTCAAATCACTTGTTTTAAAATGCCAAACAACGCAGTAAAATCTTTTTGCAACTGCGATCGTTGCGGGCGAAGTTTCACCAATACCAAATCGCTACAAAAGCTTAGAATGGACCGACACAGCCTAGCAAACACGTTGCATCCCAAGTTCGTCTTCGCTAGCGGAGACGAAGTGATACGTCCAGAACAAAAACAGCTGGATCCACACGACGAGAAAAATGGGTACTACCGCGAATGGCTTGGCGGAGTAGCAGAAAGAATTAACGGAGATCATCACCCCAAGTTCCCAGGTACCTAGTATACTTATCGATTTTACGTACTAATATGAGTAATTAAGTCTTTTCTTTTGAATTAATTGAGAACCACAATTTAAAAATCAATTATATCACTACTTGTTAATAATGGTTTGTACCTTTGAAATGGCGTTGAACCACTTTGGTTTTCCAAACACTGAGCTACAGTTTTTTTCTATATTCACAGATTAATTAAGGAGAATGTTAAATTGTTTAAAATTCAACTTCTGGCTGAAATTCTGTAATAATGACAAGCACAAAACCTCCGTTGGTGTTAGACAAATAATGGCGTCACTTTAAAGTTTTTTAAATAATCAGTGAGCTGCAATTGGGTTAAAACTTTGTAAACTTTTATTTATCCAACGAGTTTCGTATGAAATGAGACTTCTTCAGGGAGTTTACAAAATAATCAGTTACAGCCATATACTGGGTCAGGGTGGCAGTTCAATCGTATAAATTTGTTTATGCCGATAAAACCTTTACTTTCGATTTTTACGTTTAATCAAAACAGGACGGTGGTTTAAAATAGATCTTAACCAGACGCCAAGGGAATTCTTCAGCCATATTCTGTGGAAGCTAGATGTCCCACTACACAGTGCACGGAAGATGCGCCACTATAGAGGCCCATTCACATCAAGGTGCGCAACGAAGTTAACCTACCGTATTTGGGACATTAACCAAGTCCGGGATTTGTTTCATGAGGCCGGAAGTGAAGTGGTTGAAAGAGCTCTTCTCACCAACTGGGAGCGCACAATTGAGGCAGAGGATCCAGCTCTTAAGGAAGACCCCATAGCAGCACTTGAAGCGGCAAAGAACTTGGCCAACCACCCGGAGCAGCTTGGCATTCCAACCTCGTCAAGCACCATGATCGTTGGGGAAGGAAAATGGCGGCAGACGCGGGAGTTCGAGCTACAATGGTGGCCATATCTATACACAACCTCTGCCTTCGGAAAGCTATCACTCCGGTTCTTCTTAAATAAATTTAGTTTATGAGTTCCAGTTTCTTAACAAAAATTAAAAAATTGGTTGTAACAAAAAACCTATTTAAGGTAGTTTATCGCACCTAGTGAATAAGATATACTTTACACTAATAGTTTCGTTTTGTCGCACACCATGATTGTATATTGTATATTATGATACAATAGGCCATTTCTTCAAAAGCTGATGAATTTGACAAAAAGAAAACAGACAATCACTTTCAATATCAAATAAGTTTTCGCATTTGATGTTACAAAATAGACATTGATGTTGTTACGCGGGACTACCTTTATTTAAGAAGAACAGGACTGATAGCTTAGCATTATTTTCGTCTGAGCTGTAAAACAATGTAGATATCATGGAACGTTTTTTTAATAGTTGCCGAAAAGGTCTCATCAGCATTGCTTAAAATATTGTAGATACTTGTGAAAATATCACGTGATGTTTCAGGAGATTTTGAAGTTGTCTTTGGCGAACGAAACTTTTGAGTTTCAAATCGTCCTCCTCCACGGATCTAACCGGCGAGTCGCCAGTCCAATCCGCAGCCTTCTGGGCGACATTACCTACTAGAAAGCACCAATGGATGATTTCAAAGTGAACCTCAAAATTTCTGTTTCTAGCAAAGAATCCGAATCTGTGGTTTTAAATTTACGAGAGTAAAATTACCAAAGATAGATATTGGTATTGTATTATTTCTGTGCAGAATTGTAGTTGTAAATTATTTTCATAGAAATCATGATATAAACCGAGGTTTCTTAAAATACGTAGTGATAATTGCCGAAAAGACTTTAGCCCAAATTGCTTGAAATATTGTACATGTGAAAAATAAAGCGAGCATTATGTTTCATTGGATACTCGAAGCTGTGAAAGTTTTGGTGTTCAAGTTGTTCTCCTCCACGGATCTAACCGGCGAGTCGCCAGTCCAATCCGCAGCCTTCTGGGCGACACCACCTACTAGAAAGCACCAAGGGATGATTTCAAAGTGAACCTCAAAACTCTGTTTCTAGCAAAGATACTGTTGTTATAAAAATTACGAAAAGGTCAGTCGCACAACTCCACGTACACTGTACTAATCGCAAACATGTATAGCTAAATTTGGTTTCAGCAATTTTTACAATCTAAAGAGAATACGTTTCATTTGTAATAATACTAATCGCAGCCTGCGTCTGTCATATCCATAAGACAGGATATTTAACACCACCATCCACATGAAGGTGCAGGTCTGACTTACTCAGGAGAGGCTTTATTGGCATTACACACTGCCAACAGACCACTCAGAAAATGGAAGCGAAGCTTATTAAAAAGGAAAAGTATGAAATTCATTCATCATTTAGAAGTCAAGCTTGATCTGAAGTGGTCTATTAGAGGCGAATCACTGAGTCGTTTTGGTGGTAAAATTATCACCCTCTTTTACAGGAATTGCTGCTGCATCGGCGACAACACCTGGATGCACGGAGGGTTTCAAGAACCTTTTCTTCCATTAGGGATTTAGCACATTTTCAACTACTGGCAACTGGCTCCAACAAATGATTTGATGCATTAACTCAACACGTTTCTCTCCCATTTGTTCAAATGTCCAATTGAACGTAGGCATCTCAGACCTACCTGAATTGATGATATCCCTTGCGGCTAAGATGACACCCACGCCACAGCTCCCTGAGCCTTCACCACTTTTTGGTTGAAGTGGCATACCAAACCTCTGGATATTGAATTCCCAGTTGTCACAAACCAGAGATTCCTCAGCTTGGAAAATGCTGTGAAGGCTGCTCGAAATTTTTCTTGCTGCCTCAGCAAGGTTATCTGGGGGTGCACTTCGAAGCCCATCGTCATAAAGCAGCTGCTTTCGGTCGACATCCAAGCAAAGTAGACCCCAATGAAGGAACTGTGGTCTGTCAATATGAACTGGTATCAGGATCCTCTTCAGCAGTTGTGGTACTGTTGATGTCGTATACAGCTGCAGTCTCTGACCCAAACTATCTTTATCAGCTGCAGCACACGCCCAAAGAAGTGCAGTACTTGGCAAAGCCAAACTAGAGTTGTGATTTGCAACCCTAGCCTCTTCTACAAACTTAGCTATTGTCATACTGATGCAGTAACCTGTTACGTACCTTTCGCCAGCATGACTAGAGAGATCCCTTTCATCAAGAGAAATTTCGCCGTGATTCCTCAGCACTTGACCCGGACGTAGCTGCATCAACATTCCCGGAACTGCCTCAATGTGATGTGAAACTACTCCTTGTTTTGCCAATCTGTCAAGCCGGTCATTTTCCTGCTTCACTCTTACCTGCAGCTTCCGCGCTTCATAGGCTTTGTACCAGATATCCAGGGCATCCTGTAAACAGAATTCTGTGGATTGGTTGAAGTCAGTCAGTAGAACCAGATTATCAGTAAAATGGCATTCATGCAATGCGTGCATTGAAACAATATCAGATTTCGATAGAAAATACTCTGGCAAGTATGTCGATGAAAACGTGAAACCATTTTTTAAAGGCAAAAAAGATTTTGTAACTGTAAGCTGACAACAATTACTAGCATGTGGGAGTTAAAATTTGTATTTTTTCTTTTCCTATGCGCATTTCATGTTGTGCTTGAAATTGCTGTTGGAGACGAGTACAGGCACAAAATACTTTCTATTTCTGAAAGGTTCAGTTTCAGAAAGGGAAGATTATAAATTTTGCATGTAAGGCCATGATATTTTTCGGTATAATAGATTTCATTTACTTTTAGGCGGGTTATACCATTGTTACGTTTGTTACCAAGCTTTACGCCAAAAACCATGTCGGCATCATTGTCATCGTCATCAATCACATTGTAGTTGTCAGTACGTTTTCTGGTCAGTAAGCTGCGACATTCTAGTATTGTCGACTCAGAAGGCCGGAATGACATATCTTGTTGGTTGAGTGGTGACTCTTGAGGGTTCGTCACTATATATAGCTCTAGACTGGTATTTGGAATGAAATGGACAGGTGGCATCTTCATGGATAACAATTTACCCCGTGATACATCACGCTTTTGACACAATTGAAGGTCTGGGATTTTACGAAACATGTCTTTCTTCTCACCCATTTTTGTAAAAAAATAATGTATGAGCTTTCTTTTAACCAGGGTGTGCTTTCAGTAAAGTTCTTGGATTTCAGAGTGCTCAGGGGTTTGAGGAGCCAGATCGGTACTAGTCAATTTAAGGATCAGTATCTTTTCTTAAGTCAATTAAACCTTAAGTTTACGAAACTGGAGTTTCCTATTCCTTTACCAAAACGGTTTGTTATTCGTTAACTAAAAGTGAATATAGAAATTAAAAACGAACCCAAGCGCTCTGTTGAGTTATAGAACCACTCGTGAATTTTAAGTTCACGAAAGAAGTGCTGAAAGAAAAACGAGCCGCAGGTTAGTTTTCTTGCACTTCTCGAGTGAACTTAAAATTCACAAGTGGTTCTATAACTGAACAGAGCAAGCAGGGCGAGTTTTTTTATTTCTTTTATAAAATAAGCTATAACCACTAAAGTCAAGTCAAAGCAAGATAAAACCACACTGGCTTTATTGAGAATTAGAACAGCGCTGCACAGCCAATCAGAGAGCGCGTTATATATCAGCTTTATTTTATAAACACTTATAAATATTATGTTCCGGCAATTTATTTCGCCTATTTTATCCTAGAATTTTGCCATTGCAACACAGAACGGAAGATCAGACTATAGAAGAATTTAGCATCTCAGTTCAGAAGGTATTACATTCTTACTATCAAAGTTTTGTTGCTACTAAACAAAAGTAAGAATCATGTTTTTAAATATTTTTGTGGATACTTCGTTGATTTTCCTAAACTTGGTTAGAAATGCACTCTTTACATTTTCTATCAGGTAATAGCAAGTTGTCTTAATGTTGAGCCAACGAGTTTTACATTGCAAGATAAAATCGATTATGAAAAGAAAATAGAGGCTGCAAAAGGTAAGAATTGTTGAAAAACAAAAATTGATAACTTTGAAAATGCATACTTGAAGTGGCCAAAAAATTTGGACATTTTTAGCATTAGTTTTTATTCATAACATTTTACTTGTATGTAACCAAGATTGTGTGATGAAAATATCAGTTTGCACAGTACAAAGAAAGACGTCTAACTCTTTGTTTGTAAATGATAACTTTACTATAGAACAAAAAACGCTATTGGGCGCCTGGTTGAGAATCCACCACCAAAACAATGTTTTGTTTTCGCCAAATTTAATCAAAGCAAGGGCAAGACCTTTTGTTCTTTGCTTGTATTCACACAACTATTTCGAACAAGAAAAAAAATGCAGTATATTTCGTTCAGTTTACAGTTTGGTTTCTTGATCGTATGTACTTGTGCGTACTTGAAAAAGTGACCACCCTACGCGCCTGATTGAGGCTGCATTTAATATTTGTATCTTGGTGTAAACGACAACCACGTTCAAACAACAACCATCAAGACTTGACTTTTTTTGTTTTAGCACAAGAACAAAAACCATCATCTGAAAATGGTGTAGTCACAGGTGAGGTGTCCAGTTCAGCTGAACCGCTAAATGGTGTTAACGAAAGTCCTGGGCGAGACACAAGGCTGGCGCAAATGGTGCGACAAGTCAAAGATGTGTTGCCACAAGTTCCTGCTAGAGTAATAGGGAGAGATCTAAGTGAGCAATATTTTATTGTTTCTAGCAGAATCTCTGCATCTTGATTAAAATTTTGTTTCTTGAAATCATTACTAATAACCATAGTGTGTTTCTATACAAAGCCTTTTACTTGAATATAGAGAAATCTTGTTACGTTTATTCGTTTTTGTGCGCCTTCAATGAAATTCACCCAAATCTTTGGAGATCGTAGAACGTTTCCAAAAGATTGATAGTAACTATTTGGGTTTTTTTTTTGAGAAACACACAACATTTTACCAAACATATTCCTTCATTCCTAAGTGTTGTAGATTACATACGTTTGTAACAAAACCAAATTCAAAACTTATCAAGGTGTAAAAGAGCACTTAAACCGAATCCGTTTTTTTTCAGGTCGTACTCACTGTGTAGACACCACGATAACTAACATATTAGAAGGACGAGTTCCTTATACGCCAGAGTGTGAACAGCAAAAACCAGAAACTAAACCTCAGGTAAGACGTTAAATAAATTAGATAGTAGCAGGAGAATTTTGTTTGACTACGAGGAAGAACAAGCCTAACAACCTGCCCTGACCACCGAGGATATGACAACGCTCTGTAGAAAGCACGTTCATCACTTTGGAAAATGAAAAACGTGCATAATTACTTCAGCCATTACAACAGGGTTCCCACAGGTCAGGAAAAAGTCAGGGAAAAACGGTTTTTCTTCAAGGTCAGGGAAAAGTCAGGGAATTTTGATTTGAGTTCATGGAAAAACTTTTTTTTTTTCAAGTCAGTGAAAAGTCAGGGAATTTTGTATCAAATTTTTGTCATTGCTTACTTTTCGTGTTTCGAAAATATTCCGAAGTGTGTTTGGTTTGCGTATTGCAAAAAACTCCAGTTTTTGGTTACCCCCATTTTCCGCGCGTCTAAAATATAAACGCGTGCTATGCAGGCTAGTTTTTTATGAAGGCCTGGGGACAAATAAGTCACATGTCGTTTTTAGGCAAACCCGCCATTTTGGACTTTTGGAAAGTAACTACCAATGCGGACAGTGCAATTTCTTTAACTAGAGGGTAAGTGAAAAATAGGTTTTGGTCATTGAAAAGTCAGGGAATTTTTTTCTGGCCTGTGAGTGGGAACCCTGTACAACCGACAACATCCATTTATCTGTTTCATAAGAAATATCATGTACAGAAGTCGTTTTTAGTAAAGAAAGTTTGTCGAGTGAAGCCGTACTTTTCATCTCATAAGTAAGCCTGGCTTCCGCAAAGACAGACAAATACTTTCATTCAAAACGGAGCAGATTCCTCTTGCTTCCACAGAACATTTTTTTATTGCCTGTAAAAATGTCAGTGATTTCCAAAGTTTTAACTTCTAAAACGTTTCCAAGCGTTAATTTTCTTTGTTCGCTTATCACGCACTAAGCTATTTTTTTGTGCTATGATACGTAAGTGCGTTGCCTGGGTCCTGCAATGCGTTATACATGATCTTTACTTCATGTGATTCTGTTTGAATTTGAATGAATTAACGCTTTGCCCATTGTGCATATGTATTGCAAAATAGGTATGCCTGATTGTGCGCGAAAACTCTGAAAAACCCGACACTGCATAACAGTTTTATTTCCCGAAATATAGTCCAATAATGTCATCTAATGCTGTAATCATTCTTCTTTTTTATTCTTTTTTTTTTTCATAATGGATAAATTATAAACTGTTTTTTTTTGTGATCTCACATGCAGCCAAGAAAAATCCCTGTGGGAGCCAAATCATTTCCACGTTCACCCGAAGACAGAATGAAATCATTTGAGGAAAGGAAAAAGCAAATGTTTGATGAAGCTAGAAGGTAAGGCTAAGCCAAGCTATGATTGTGTGTTATATGAAAAGCTTGTAAGGAATGGCCCGCCATCAGATAGTTTTAAAATGGTTCAGAAAACCGGTAGATCTTGTGATTTAATCAAGTTTAGGTGGAAATGTCTTGTTCATGGCGGTATGTGGTGTAAGGTGCTGATACTTGGAGGGAGTAGGCCTTGGTCAAAGAAACTAAAAATAGCAAGGAAAGAGAACTGTTTTGAAAACATTAAAGGAATGGGAGTAAAAGTTTGAACTAGAAAGACAACTCGCAAAGCATTCTGGGAGTTATAATAATGATTACTATTGTCGCGATTAGCTGCGATTCTGAAAAGATTCTCCTGTCATCCTTCATGTTTAATCAATATATTTGTTTGCATTGCAGACGATACATTGAAAAACAAAACCTCTGAGTTTGTCACCCGAGACCAATGCGATAAATAGATGGCGGACTATAGTTGATGGCGAACATCTTTTAAACGGCTGATTTTGAACTTTGCTGTAATACGTGATACATCTACGGCACAGGCCACTAAGCGATTTTTAAGATGGGGGAGGGGTGGGGGCTGCGTGCAGTCATTTCTATATTTATGGCTTTAGGTAACATACAGTGAAAGCATTTCTCATCAATGTTAAAAGAAAACGAAATTAAAAACTCAGTGTAATGACCTTTAAAGTTCTATGAAGCGTATGTATCACTAAATGCAGGATTGACGTAAAGAAGTTTGCAAGTAGATTGTTCGTCAGTTTTCAAATTTTTATATCCATTTTTCTTATATCAGGTGGTGGTATTCATTAATTAATTATAGCTTGAGCTAGTTATTGCTCAGTGAACATCGCCTGACAAGAGAAGATATGGATTTGAAAATTTCAAAATTGACAATAATAACCAAGGTGATATAGATTGGTAAACCACTTTACGTCAATCCTGCAATATATATGTATGTTATAAAACAATAATTTATAAACGTTTTGCTTGTCTCCCCACACCCAATATAAATTATACTGCACAAGGACAGAACTGATGGACTAAATTTCACGGATTTCGACAATGAATTTGTGGGATGAATTGGTAACAGTACGCATTAATTTGGCCCTCAATAACAGAAAGCTATTTCAACTCTGAAAGATCAAGCAATTTGATTATTAATACCGAAAGTCTAGTTGTTGAGTTTTCTTTCGGTCCAACACTTATTATTAAAAAATGAAATGGTTAAATTAGTTTGATTCAAGAAAAAAAATATAAGTTGTTTTGTTTGATAACAGTTGAAATTGTTAAGAATGAGACTGAAATGTATGAAGTAAGAGGTTGGAAATATTGAAATGCGAAATAAAGTAAATTTTTACACGATATAATTTATCTGGTATTGCATTTGTAGCTTCTCTATTCTCTTTAGGATTAGGGTGGAGAAGGGGTAAGGAGGTATGACAACGTGTGGTGGGGTAAGGGGTATGACAACGTGGGGAGGGGTAAGGGGGGTATGACAACGTGGAGAGCTTTTCAAAGATGGGTATACTTATTTAAAAAGAGATGCCACATTCAAGAACTTTTCCAGCAAATTCAAGACATATTATTTCAACCAAAACTGAAAGCTTTCATATTTTCTGAGGAAGATTCCTTAGACACTGATACGTCATACATTTTCACTTCCGCATATGTTGCAGTAAAACTCGCTTTGCAATTGGTTCAAAAACAATTGAAACTGAAGACCATTGTTTTTGAACCAATTACAAAGCGAGCTTTACT
>JAOTRI020121666.1:0-12100 GCA_028564885.2 Zoanthus sanctaehelenae
TTGTTGGATATGAGATGATTATAGCTAACTCGGCGCTACGCTCCTCGTTGGCTATTTACCATCTCATATCCAACGCGTGCTCTTGGAATAATTGTTAAATAAACGATATTCTTCTTTTTCTAAAAGGCATCTGCGCAGATACAGCGCTAGCAGGGAAAATTGACTCTTATGTGAGATAATATACTTACTGATAATTTGCCACACTATCGGTTACCCATTCCACCGAAACTACTTTGCTTTTCAGTCTTTGGCTGGTTGCTACACAAAATAGATAAATAATATGTGTTAATCAATACTAAATGACGAAATACCTATGTTTTTCCTTAATGATGAGAGACAAACGTTTTACACTAACAACAACAACCACCTTTATTTTTTTTCAAGTATGAACTATATGGCTTTTCTGAACTGTATGATGCTCGTGGAGCTATCGGGACGGTTGGGAAATCAGGATGTCAGGCGTAAACAATAGGTTTGTAATTGATTTCCGATTCAAGTTCGGCTGGCACATTCATGCATTTGTTATATGGTTGTTAAGAGTGCTGTTATTCGGCTACCAATGGAAAACGTTCTATATTTCACGTGATATTTCGGAGTTCGGCACATAACTTCTGCAAACCAGCACATGTAGTTGATCACGCGTACAGAATATTAATGAACAACGGACAAGATACAACAGCTTCCTAACACAGTACCTCACTTACTCTACGATCTTACCACAGGACACATGTGATTCTGAAAAGTCGTCGTTGCATTTCAAACTTCGTTGCTAAAAGTCCCTAGTGCATGTCTTCCGTCAAACTACGGAATTTAATAGCTCCACAACGGAAGTAGCCTTGTAGGAGTGCTTCGGCAGCCAACTAACAGTGTGTATTCCCAACGCGTACAATAACAAACCCTTTATAAAGGTATTAAGTCCTACTACTGTTAATGCAGGGGACGGAGACCTTTCACAAGACAGAAACACACACACACAAACACAGTCTAATTACTTGAGATAATATAGATACAAAACAGCACCTTCGCGTCAGTTTCTTTAAACTCTTCGGTGTTAGCTTGGCTTGGAATCTACTGCAAGCCTCTCACGTGATAGATTTGCATCTTAGCAACTAAGCTAACAAAATGACACACACTAAACCTGAGTGCAATTTATCGCTTTCTTTCAAAAATAAACACTCAGTTAAAAAGAATATTTAAACAATACATTTATATAACTCGCCAACGAACCTCGGCAGTCCTCAAGGGCTGTTCTATCATCCTTGTCTACAATCAAAACCAGGTCTTGGGTCTGAAGGAAAAAAACAATTTGTTAATTAACGATAAGCTACTGGCAAAAATTTATTAAAGATTAACTTCACGCGGTTTCAACACGAATGTGGACAGTACAAATGATTATGAACAAGACAAAGGGAGTGAATCCAGAATAAAACAACACTCTAGAAGCCTTTACTGGGCTACCTTTTGTTCTCCACAGAACACAGCTGGCACTGCAAAGAATTATGGGATGCACATTTTGTCTGGTCGACAAAAAAAAACGAATTTATAATTGACTTTCGACAGGTAACCCAGTAAAGAAGTCTTATTCCTAGAATAATCACTCTAAAGTTATTTTTTGACATAGTACCCAGTTCTTCTTCGAGTGTTACTCTCCCGTTGTATGATTTAGTCATAAAATAGACAAGGATAAACAGTCGAGTACGATCATCAAACGACTAAAAAGACTACATTCCCAACCATTTTATCTCACGTCATCCACGAAAAAGCTGGATACCATAACTAAAACAACATGAGAAAGATATCCCTTGGAATATGATCTATACTAGAAGAAAGCAAAGATTAGTGAAGTGCGTTGGATAGTTTAAAGGTTGGATAGCTAGGATGGTGATTTTCTAGCAGCGTGCTAGAGGGATTGAGTTTAGTCCTGTGTCAAAAGTTATTAACGAACAAACATGAAGTCAAATAATAAACTGTTGTGTTGTCTTTTAGTTACGAACTATTTTCAAAGTAATCAGTGTTTCCTGGATCGAGTTTAACTTTGTCTTAGATTATCACGCACCATGGCCCGGTTGCTCAAAAGCGGATTAGTTTTCGTTAACTCTGAACAAAAACATCATTAGTATGTATGGTAATTAACAATAAGACGACCCACACTTAAATCCTCTCGGAGAAATCCAAGATGGCGTCAATTCGGTTCAACTACAAAATCAAGATTTTTTCCGCCACCGCAAGATTATGATTGCGTTCTTCTGACGTGGACGTGGCTGGTACAGTTGGCAACATCTCTGCTCTCTAAGCACAAGGTCCCCAGTTCGATCCCGGCACTTTGCCGAGATTCGAATATTTGTGTGACCTTCTTTTACACCTAAGCCAACTCAGCTTTCCATCCTTCCGGGGTAGGTAAATGAGTACCAGCGTCTGCTGGAAATTAACCTGCGATGGATTAGTGTCCCGTCCAGGGGGAGTCATAGACTCTCATCCGCTTAACACTATAGAAACCGGAGATAAGCGCCGGCTCCATGGGCCACTGGGCTAGTAAAGGATTTGATAAGCTTTCTCCTGACGTCGAACGCAATGAAGATTAACTCTTGTACCCTTAATCCTCTCTTACCATGAAAACGTGTAGTTCAGTCTCAGCCGTGGTTTTAACATTGGTTTCAGGTCAAAGAACTCACATACATCTGTTTTGGTTAAAGCATCATTCGAATACGTAGACTTAAAAATTTTGTTTTAGGGATGACAGCGTCCCCTTCATTCAACTTGCTAAAACCTGACAGTCAACAAGCAGCGATTTAAATATCAAATTACAAAGAGAAACTAACTACTTATGCATAACACAAGTCACACCTGAAGCTGAAATATACCCGCACATCTATGCAAATGAACAGAACTTGCCTAATTTAGAAACTAAGTGAATTCAAAGCGTCACTAATTGAAATTTAGGTTTAGTTTTTAGTTTCTTCTAGAGTGCCTATAAAGCGAAAACAGTTTTATTGCTGTCTCAAAAGATCATGATAAACATACAAACAGGTAAAATTTCACAGGGTTAAAATATATTGTAGATATGTTACGTGTAAGAATCCAAGTTAGTAGATGTCACGCGTCAGTTCTTTTCCCTTGAATGCAGAGAACATGGGAGAATACATAGCAAACAAACTATATTTAAGCTCAAAATAGTTTCAACCTGATAAAATGGTTTCTATATAAATAAAAATAAAGTCATTTTCTTGAAACAACTTGAGTGTGAAATCCGTGCTGTGAATCAGTGTCGACATATGGACAAAATTATGTCACAGAAACGAAAACTCTAATACGTTAAATGTATAATGAGCAAGCCATCATCAACAAATGATGCAAATTTGGGCAGCTATAATTCAGAGACATTTATGTCAAAGCCTTTTAAACGTTTTGTATTTTCAAAATAGTTTTGAGTTGATCTCTTTAGAAATATTAAAACTGGTTTCGCTTCATGGGCACTTTAAAAGGAAATAATAAACTGACCTTGAGAGGGATATCTGAGAGGGAGGAGTTGCGGTGCACTTCAGCTCCACAGAATGTTAGTAACTGGTCCAACTGAGCTAAAGAGAGAAAGAACCCAGTACTGTAAAATTAATGGCAGGTTCGTGATCAAGCTGGGTAGAAATATCATTTGGGGGTCATATGTTACCAAAAACACAAAACAACACAAAACTATTTTACTGATTTCAACAATCAGCTAACCTTTGGTGATAGAGTTTCCAAGATCGCCGACACAAGCAACCTCGTACTTGCTAAACAATGGCGGTTCCTGTAGAGTACAAATGTTATGGTAGGAAGAGTAAATAAACTATTGCCATAACAACTGTATGATTATAGTAAAACCCGCAACTAAGAACCTACATTTTCAGGAGTTAGCCTAAACAGGTTATTATATAAATAGTAGTTAACAGAATTTTAGGCTATTTAGGTTCTTAAAATGGGTTCTTAATCCTGGATAAAAGACGTAATTAAAACACAACTGCAACGAAGTTGGTCATTAGGCTATCCTTTCTATTTTCTTCATAATGGGGTGCTGAGCTTTAAATTTAGGCTAGCAGGTTCTTAGTAGCGGGTTTTTACTGTAACAACGTTAGGAGTACTGTATGAGTTAGAGTACTACTACTAATAATATTCGCAGTAATTGTATTTAGTAGCCGTAAGGTCGACAATTTTGCCCGCTCACCAACCCAGCTTTCAATCAAGATTTTTCACTCAGCTTGTCAACCAAGCTTTCCCTCAAAACTTTTCATTCAGCTCAGCAACCCACTTCCCTTTAAACATTTCACAAAGCTAACCAACGCGACATTCAGTCAACACTTTTCGCCGAAGTCACAAACCCATCTCTAGATCAAAGCTTTCAGCTTAACTTACCAATCAACCAAGCTTTCGGCTGCAAGTTTTCACTCAGCTCACCAACCCAGCTTTCGATTGCAACTTTTAACTCATCTCACCCAACAAGCCTTCGGTTGCAACTCAGGTCACAAACCCAGCTTTTAGTTGCAACTTTTCACTCGTCTCACCCAATATGCCTTTGGTTGCAACTTTTCACTCAGCTCACCAACCTAGCTTTCGATTGCAACTTTTCACTCGTCTCACCCAATATGCCTTTGGATGCAACTTTTCACTCAGCTCACCAACCTAGCTTTCGATTGCAACTTTTCACTCAGCTCACTAACCCAGCTTTCAATTGCTACTTTTCACTCATCTTACCCAACAAGCCTTTGGTAGCAACTTTTCACTCAGCTCACCAACCCAGCTTTTAGTTGCATGTTTTCTCCCAGATATCCAACCCAGCTTTCGGTTTCAACTTTTTTCTCAGATCACCAACTCAGCAAAAGGTAGCAGTGGTGATAGTGTTAGTAATAGTAACTAGTTTACCTAAACAATATATAAATACAAAGAGGCAAAATAATAAAGAGGCAGAGAAGAGAAGGCTTGCGATAGCAGTGGTGATAGTGTTAGTAATAGTAACTAGTTTACCTAAACAAGATATAAATACAAAGAGGCAAAATAATAAAGAGGCAGAGAAGAGAAGGCTTGCGACTTACATCGGTTTCTTTTGCCCTTCTGGCTAAACGTGGAACTCCAACATGTCCTAATTCGATATCACCTTTAACTTCAAATCTTTCCTGCAGCAAAAAAAAGAAACTTGTCCAGTTTAGCCACATGCTTTTGTTAATACAACGACAAAAGACATGACTGCGATAAACATTCAAACTTTATCTTCTCTATTTTTCATACTTCTAGTTTAGTTTTGCTGAGTGAAGGGTAATATGCAAGTGTCAAACTACAATTTACAAATGTTCTTAAGATGTTTTTCTTCCAGGAGTAAAACAATTATTTTAGATACGTTTCTTCTCTCTAAAAGAAAATAAATGCTCCAAACATGCTCGTAATTGAGTTCAGGGCAGTTTTTGTGTGGGTATGTATCCTAAAATATCTAATCACATATAGTTGTGGTGTCTAGTTGACTATACTGTACCTTAAAAAGGCTGTATTGCTCTATTTTAGCATCATTTTTAAAAAACTTTCAAATGTCTTCCCCTCAATCATATTCTAAGAAAGGTCTAGTGTTGTGTCTAAGATAAGATCATGAAGTATATAAATTGTCTTGTCATTTGCGACTAAGGATGGAAAAGAAGTACGTAGGTTGAAATTTAGGCTAAAACTTTTCAAGTTTTGATGCTACATCAACAAAAATACCAAAAATAAAAGTTATTTTGAGTCAAGTTATCTTAAACTCTTTCATTAGATAGTCACCTCACAGTTTATCAGGAAATCTTTGTGCAGAAATAAAACCAGAAAGTAACGATTTTAGCGAAATATTGATTCAAAACAACAAAATCGTCGAGACATACCACATTTAACTTGCATACAGTTTGGCAATTTCTATAAAAATCACCATTTCCAAGTTTTTATTTTGGACCTGCTGTGTTTTAGATAAGTAAAAGTTGTAAATTAATTGTGCTAAAAGTACGGATGGAACTGTTTATCAAGTCAGAATGTTATGCACAGTATAAAATTATTTTGTATGGAAAAAACGTTTGTCTTTCGATCACGTTTGAGTTGATATCAAATTTTGAGAATGATTGTCCATGTTAGTGGGCGCTTTGACTCCAGCGAATTCAAACTTCTTATCAAATAATATTCTTATTTTCAAATCACAAAATATAACAATGAGCTGCAAATTCAAATTAAGACTAAAAGTGCTTTCCACTCAACAAAAAAATCCGGTTTGAATTTCCGAAATTTCTGTGGTCGAATGGAACACTATACGTTTCTTTTGTTTCCTACGTGGTAGGAGTTTAGCTCGGCTGTGCATATATTACTCCAAAAATGCTAAAAGTCAAAACGTACATACTATTCAAATGATTTTACAATATCTAGATAGTTTAAGCTTTAGTCCACAAAACGCTAATTGAGAATAATATGTTGGGAACAACTAAATCACAAATACCTCAGATATAAGCCTGCCTGCCTCTAAACATTCCGCTATCCCTGCAAAAAGAGCACCTGGTTGAGTACATATTATGTCACTATGAATGAAGAGTACTGCCATTGCTGGTATGTATTAAATGAGATACTGAGAAGAAAACTTTTATCCATGATATTTTTTATTCACAAATATTGCAGTACGAACGAAAGATATACAGAATAAATATATGTGCATATAAAACGAGCCGAGAATCCTAGTTGATTCAACATTAACAATGCTGATGATCAGAGTTAGATTCACGCATACTTACTAGGAATAGAGTGAGTTAGTGCTGTGATTTTCTCATTTTAATAAAAGCTTGTAAAACAATAATAATAATAACAGTACTTTATTTAACGTCAATTGCGAAGGAAGTGGTTGTTCATGTCTAATTGCTCGAGGGCTCAGATTTTGGCGTAAAAGTTGAATTTGCTTAGGGAGGAAAACTGGAGAGCCCGGAGTAAAACCCTCGGAGTCAGATTGAGACCGACAAATCTCAGCCCACATGCCGAGCCCAGGAATCGATCCCTGGTCGTAGAGGTGGGAGTCAGGACTGATGACCACTATCCCAACCTGACTCCCCAATAATAGAATCTTTCAGCATGCTTTGGGCGGTTGGTTTGTATATAAAGTGTTTCGAACCACATAATATACTACTAATTATGGTAGTGGCTTTCCTTTTGCGTTACTATTTAAGCAATCTTGAGTTGCCTGTGGAGGATGCTAGTTTCGCTCCGCATTGTAGTTCTACTTACACGCAGTATCTGTGAATCGTGTCATTGAGATTTTTGATTTGAACTGATTGCTAGCGGCACACTCAATCCTCCGAGTTTTAAAATATAGTTTTCAGGTTGCTGAAAATATAAACCAAAAGGTTGCATTGTCTTTCTAGATACCAAGAACCAGGCCATTAACGATGTCGGAACGCCGGACGATTCTAATTACTTATTGAGATAAACATGCCAGTAGAAAGGTATTTTAAAATTACTATTTTAGTTCCAAATACTCTTGTCAATAGCGTGTTGGCAACAGATCGATCTGTTAAAGTCTGAAGCATTCATTTAACAAAATATAGTAATAAAACCCAACGTACACTGGTAACTGACAATCCACTTCCCCAAAGCCAGGCCATATAGATACTTCATAGTGTAGTGATTACGACTAATGTACATCTCATCGTCTACAACAAAACAAAACGTTAACAAATCAAAGTGTGACCTGCACGCCCAATAATGTCCAGTTGTGACCAAGACTGTATGTCTTAAGGTAAATCTTTGACACAAAGTCATTACCATCCAATATAGTTTTTCTAGGCAAAAACAGTTAAAATGTTCTACTAGACTTCCAATGTATAAAAAAGCAAACTAATAACTGTAAAAGAAGTGAAAACAAAATCAAAATTGGTCATTAATTGAATATTTTATTTTTATTTTTTTTATTTTTAATAAAAATGGTTTTGCATTGGTAGCTTACTACTCAATCATACTGGCTGCAGACTTTGAAATAAAGACGAAAAAGAAAACAAAGACGACGACGAAAAAGAAGAAGGAGAGGAGAGGAAATAGTTGAAGAGGAAGAAAAAGAAAATGAAGAGAAAGAAGAGCAGGAAGATGAAGAAGAAAAGGAAGAGAAAGAAGAGCAGGAAGATGAAGAAGAAAATGAAGAGAAAGAAGAGCAGGAAGATGAAGAAGAAAATGAAGAGAAAGAAGAGCAGGAAGATGAAGAAAAAAAGGAAGAGAAAGAAGAGCAGGAAGAGGAAGAATAAAAGGAAGAGAAAGAAGAGCAGGAAGAGGAAGAGGAAAAAGAAGAGAAAGAAGAAAAGGAAGAGGAAGAAGAAAAGGAAGAGGAAGAAGAAAAGGAAGAGAAAGAAGAGCTGGAAGAGGAAGAGGAAAAAGAAGAGAAAGAAGAGCAGAAAGAGGAAGAAGAAAAGGAAGAGGAAGAAGAAAAGGAAGAGGAAGAAGAAAAGAAAGAGGAAGAAGAAAAGGAAGAGGAAGAAGAAAAGAAAGAGGAAGAAGAAAAGGAAGAGGAAGAAGAAAAGGAAGAGGAAGAAGAAAAGGAAGAGGAAGAAGAAAAGGAAGAGGAAGAAGAAAAGGAAGAAGAAGAAGAAAAGGAAGAGGAAGAAGAAAAGGAAGAGGAAGAAGAAAAGGAAGAGGAAGAAGAAATGGAAGAGGAAGAAGAAAAGGAAGAGAATGAAGAGCAGGAAGATGAAGAGGAAAAGGAAGAGGAAGAAAAGCACGAAGAAAAAGAGGAGGAAGAGGAGAAGGAAGAATAAAAGGAAGAGAGAAAAAAGAGCAAGAGGAAGAGAGGAAAAAGATGAACACGAAGACGAAGAAAAACAGGAAAAGAAGAGGAAGAAGGAAAAAGAAAAACGAAGAGATTATCTTGTAAAAGTTGAGGCTTTCTCTCTTACAAACTGAAAATGAACTAATTACCTGTGTTCATAATGACATGAGTTGTAGTCGCACTAAATTCGCTGACAAGTTTTCCTCCGCACATATCTGCTAATGTTCTTGCTTTATTCTGTAAAAAGAACCATCAATAATTAGGAAATACAGTTAATTCAATGTCTTGTTTTTGTCAAATTCAGGATTAAATTCGAGGAGTAACACGACATTTTTATATGCATAAAACGGAAACACATTCGTAATATGCCAATATATCAACAGATAAACGCAAAAACTAACTGACAGCAAAAGACTGAAATTTGATAGAATAGGGAGCAATAAAAACAACTATCCTGGACAGGTTTTACCTAGTGGGTATCGATAACATCAAAACTTTAAAGTAATTATATTCCTAAAAGAAACCAGTTTAAAAAGGAAATGTAACAAATGTTTTAACTCTAAGACTCATTCAAACGGATCAAACATGCTGTTCAAACAAGATGAAACATTGTTGGATGCAACGTCGTTGACCCGATTGAACAGCACATTTAAACATGTTGGACAATGTTGGATGAAATTTAACTTTTTTCAAACTTTTCATCCAACAACGTCCAAATTTTTGTTTGTGTGATTAATAACACGCCGTAACGTCGAGTCCGTTAATGAAATCCAACATCGTTTGGTGGTGTTTGATTGGTTTGAGCACTCAGCATCCAACAACATCCAACATTACCTAACAATGTTGAATAATGTTTGACCAATATGTTTGATCTATTTGAACGAGACGTAATGGTTTAAAATCAGTTGAAGTACATCAGCAAGTAGATAAATGAGTAATTTTAACAACTTTAGTTGAAATGTTTTGGCCATCGCCGAGAAGGGTGATCAATATTATCCGACATCTTGTTTGGCGCAGCAGGTAAGATCTCTCCTTTCCAACCACAAGGTTCAAAGATCGATCCAGGCACTTTGCCGAGATTCGAATATTTGAGTGACCTTTTTTTCCACCTAAGCCAACTCAGCTTTCCATCCTTCCGGGATAGGTAAATGAGTACCAGCGTCTGCTGGGAGCTAACGTGCTATGGATTAGTGTCTCGTCCAGAGGAGTCAAAGACGCTCATCCGCTTAACACAACGGAACCCGGAGATAAAAACAGGCAACATGGGCCACTAGACTTATAAATGGATTTAGCTAGCTCTTGGTAAAAACGACTAAAAAATACCGATGCATAATACCAAGTAAAAACACATTATTTCACCTACTATGAAAACAGTTTTATAAAAAGGTCTACTGTAGGAGTCGTGGAGTTAACAGGAAAAGGACGATGACAAGTGTTTAGTTATAATTGATTATCAATCAAAATTCTTATATTACATTTTACTGGAACTAGTAAATCGCTTTTTCAAACGAGAATCTTACCACAAGCCGCCGCGCAAGTCTTGTTGTAACAAATGCAACCAAATTATTTGATCCTTTTTCAAATTCGTATGTTTTGTGGTTCTTAGCACTTGTAACTCCGAGCGATGTTTCTTGTAGTGAAGTAGGCAAATCACTATTAGTATCTGGGCTCTCTCTTCCTGACACTCTAGTTCTACTCGTTCTTTTATCAAACTGGCATTTCAAGGACTCCAAAGGTGAGAAAGTCTTCCTCCCTCCTCTAATGAGAGACGTTTTTGCCGAGAAAGGCATAGGTGACGATGTAGGACTCCCATAGTTCCCGTGCCTTTGGTGAAGACTGCCAGACCAAGCTACGTTGACAACTGGAGACTTCTTGGAATTCTGATCAAAAACTAATTGTCTTTTTCTACGCAACATTGATAGCGTAGCTGGTGAAGCATGACGATCGTTTTCAAGTACAACTATATCTTCGTTATCATCTGATTCAACCATATCACTACCAGCTGAATTTTCGTTTAGCAATTCTACAGAATTTGTTTTTTCAACCAGACAGTCACGTCCATGAGTCCTAGAAAAGATTTTGTTAGCTTGACGAGGGTTGTTTTCTTTATTATCAGCAGTATCACGACAACAAGATGCTTCACCCTTTGAAGATTTTCTGTCAATAACATTAGAAGGTAAAGTAGTATCCCGATGATCTTCACTTCCTATATTGTTGGTCTGGTAGCCTTTTCTCTCCTCGTGGAATTCTTGGGTTTCACTTGTTTTGGATACATGAGGATCCTTAGCATTGACTTCAGGACAAGGGTCCTTGTCGGGGAGTAGCTCTTCATCAGTAAAGCATTCCTCCTGACTGAGATACTTGGACATAGCTAACAAAGGAGAAGGTAACTGGCGGGGTGGAGGAATGCTTCCTGGCGACAGCGGTGGAGGAGGAGTTAAAGAAGAGCGGTTAACCATTTCTCCTGGAGATTAAAACATGAATAAAAAAGTAGATTACTTCTAAATGAATTTTCCAAAATGTTCTATCACAAAAGAGAAGAGTATTGATTAAAAAAAATTGTCCAGTCAAGCCATGCTTGAAAATGAATGCTTTCTACTCTTTCCAGAAAAATTAACTGATTCTAACAACAAAGGAAGCAATGAGATGTGTATTCAGGGTGCAAACGGACGTCTTGTGTTCAAATCCCACTCTGATTACTGTTTGGATTTGTCTTGGGTTATCAAGAAGTCAAATGCACCACAATATAAACAGCTAACTGGTTTGCCTCTTAGCAGTTAAGGTTTAAGTTGTATTGTTAAGTGTGTGTCTCAAACTCGGAGAGATTAGCTTCTCGGCTATAACGTTATTTTTTATATTGTTTTAGCGATAAACAATGTGAAATCGTTTACAGTACTAAGCATCATACTACTTACACAATACAAAATTCACGAACATATACTAAAAGACTCTGAAAATGACCTTTGAACAATTACACAAAGATTTCAGCAAGATTATCTTTAGGATCCTCATTTCTGTTAAATACCATAGCACAATTCACTATCCATATTTTCGAAAATCAGTAAGATCACCTTTCTTGTTAGCCTGCGAATACAGCCGCCTTTCATCGCTCAACGGTTTTCGCAAGAGACGTCTGTGATTCACAACCAGAAATTCCATACTAATGACGTCAATCTCAAGTTATCGAGTTTGCATAATTATTTGCAAATAGGATTAAATTAATTGGAAATTTTTATATTATAATTTGAAAATTATCGAGCGAACAATCAGCGCTCCTGACCAGAATCAGGACAGATTGACGTCAAGCACGGTGTACATGGATGATAC